>JABXWE010012768.1:0-34040 GCA_014611495.1 Limonius californicus
GAAAGTGACGTTTTTTCAATGATGGAAGTTAATTGTGTGCAAAAAGATCGACTGAACGCATTGGCGGTCCTATCAATAGAAAAGAAGTTCGTCCAGTCTATCCCGGATTTTGACAACAAAGTCATAGACGTCTTTTCCAGCATGAAAAATAGGAGAATGGATTTTATGTACAAAAAATAGGTAAGTTTTTTCTTGGGCCCACCCTCTTTCTTAACTCACGAGCCGCCACTGTCGTAAACTAAACTAAATTTACCCCACTTTGCTTAGCTTGAATGCATAAAGCGTGAATTATCTGAAATTCTTTATCCAGCACAGCCCTAATTATTGAGGTTACGTAAGCTTAATAAATACAATGGCTATTTCATTATTCCCAATCCAAATGCAAAACAACGGTGAATTCATTAGAAGCAGCGAAATTTCGGGGCAACCGCGGATAGAGAAATGCTTTATAAGTAGGTAAGAGATTGATGGTGCTCTTACAGGAAGGAAATGTAAGATTGTGTAGAAAATGCGACAGCTCAGACAAGCAAGATAAGTAGGTTAGGGTATATCGGGCATTGTGTCAAAATTGCTCCAACTGAATGGAAAGTCTGCAGGAACTTGTCTTCATATATTTTGTTATTGTATTTATTTGATTTATAATACGTATATCCAGTTTTTTGAGCGGGGCTAAGTTTGTTTCCAAAACAATAATTTAACTTGTTTTACAATATAGCCTTCATATAAATAAACATATATTATAATTTAATTAAATTAATCAATATTGCCTACTTATGCAATACTAAACTCGAGCTGTAAAGTTACTTATATTTTAGATATAACGAGAAATCAGATTTGTAGCTTTTTTTTTGTGAAATGCGGTTGTCTAACTAGAAGATCACCGCCCGAATATTTAGACCGATCGAATTTCTTTAAGAAACGGAGGTTTGTTAGTTAATTCCAGAAGATGTAGGCTCACAACGATTATGTACATGGAAAATCAACTACCAGAGATAGTAAATGAGCATCCCCATCTAAGCCCAAGAGATCTAAGCACAAATGCGGGTATTAAATACCAGAACTTCAGTTAAAAGAATTCTGCAAACGAATGTATTTTATTCCTACCTCGTTACTTTAGTGCACGAATTACATAAAAATGACCTAAGATCGTTTTTTAAACTAATTAGAAAATGTGGGATGGAAGTGGATGGCCGCGATTTTTAACATTTACTAATTAAATAAAACTTTGCAATTTATTTTTTATTGTTTTCCACTTGTTTAGGTTTTACTATAGTATACATAGTATAACATCGTTGTACCCATGGGTGCTTTTTAAATACTAATATAATTAATATTAGTAAAACTGTTAATTACTACTGTAAGATTCTATACTATAAAAAATTCAATAATCTCACTTGCTGCGATGCATGTATGTATGTTGCGTTACGTCAACCACTTTTAAGGGGACAACTGAGCTAGCCCACCCTGTATATATATTAAGTATATAATTATTGATTTTACTAAATGGATTGGCGTTAGTAAGATCAATTTAGGTAAATATTTGGTAAATGACATTGATTGATTTCGTTTCTTCTTGAATAATTAAGTGCAAACTGGCGCGTAATGGTTCTCCATTACGCACAAGATACAGGCCCTTGCCCAACAACGGGATGTTGCGGGATTTTAAAAAATATAAATAGTAAGATTAGCTGTACATTTAACCATTTAATTGGAAAACTATTGTAAAAATATGTTTTATTTTAAGGATAACAATTACATTAAATGAGGATACTAATAAAGTTTACCACACACCCATATCTGTTCAAAACGTACATTTTCCAATATATTTCCCTTACAAGTTCAATCATCACATTCGCTTCTACATATCTGATTCGTGTGAAAATTTATGGGGTTGTGGCACATTCCATTAACCATTGATGAATCCGTACATCACTTCCCAGCGTATCCCTACTAAAGAGTGGCAGCAAGTATTGGAAGTTTTTAAGAATCGATTGCCGATTCCTAGAAAAATTCTATTTCATTTGAATGGGATTGTAAGAATTGAAAATCGTTTTGCGGTTTTTGAATGAGAATCGAAATCCGACCCTTAGAATGTAGAATATTTTTCAATATTACTGGATTTTAAACAAATGGGACATAAGCCTGTTTTTATGCTGTTGAGTTGCGCTTGGTAAGTTGGTAAATAGTAATAAAAAAGGCTCCGTGCTTACTTTTCTAAGACGCATTGCTGTTTTGTAAATGACATAAGTGGCATCATTTTCTTCTATTAAAAATTTAATCACAGATCGCGTTAAACAGTAGGTCCCCTATGTTTGTATACATTTCTACGCCCACGCCACAGGCATAGAAGAGATGGATACCGCGCTCTCGAAGGAGCAACAGAACTATAGAAAAAGAACCTTAAAAACAAGGAAGATAATGTGACTGCATGGCGCATTCTGAATTTGTACCTAATTAACATTCGGGCAAACCTAAACGCAATATTAGAACTATTTGATATTCGAATGGTTACAGTTTATCATTTTAATCGAAGATTCGGCATTCGCCTTTCTAAGCTATTAACCAGCTAGAATTAAAATTGCTGTTGTTTTGAAAAAAAAAAGCTACTACATCAATTCGACGAATAAAATAGAATTTTAAACCAAGTGAAGCAACTTGCAAGTTGAAAAATTAGTTCTATGCTAAAAATACACAAATTAGATTGTATTTATATTCTACAGGTAATTTTCTTGACAACAACCACAACTAGCTACGATAACTGATAAATCAATAAACCATAAAATCATTTTTCTTATATTGCATATTACGCATCCAAAGTATTACAAAACTCATAAAAGGAATCCTGGAGTTGTCATAAAACAGCTACAATGGTCATATTTGTTCAAGGTCGAGAATAATTAAATATCCACCCTCTAATTTTAATGTCTAAACGCCGTTGGCATTACAGAAAAATGTAGGTATATGTAATTTCTGTACATAATTATTTAAATTTTTGCTAGTTGAACAACGTTAAAACGGCTACTGCATGCAAGATATAATATAAATGGTAACTAATATTTTTTTGGAAAAATATAATATAATTCAAGAACCGAAAATATTTTCCGGATTACAGAATCAGAATCCAATTCCCAAATTTGATAAATATAAAAGAAATTTAATTTAGTAAACAACACAAAATTTAAAATATTTCAAGAATAGCTTATTTCCTGACTAGTGCTTATTTATACTTTTTGAGTTATACTGTGCTATATTATATGCCCTTAAAATAGTTTACACTTTCTGTTCAACGCCCTATGTACAGGTACTTCACATGCGGATGCTCGAGGCGCCCTCAATCGTACTTGTTCCTGATGTAGTGTCACATTTTGACAGGCGTCAAAACTGTCTATTGTGTTTAGGAACTATCTCAATATTATAGTTTGGCCTGTTTTGCCTTAATTATGATTCAGGTATCGGAAGGATGACATACGATACGACCAAGAAACGACATTTGCTATCCTCAAATTGTTTATAAGTTTGACTGATTCTTGTGCTTGTGACATGCTTCTAAAAGAGAGTTTATTTTTATAAAATAAAACTTAAAAATAATAAGTAGGAATTTGTTAATTATTATTACTAAGTAGATAATAAACATTTACTACCGCATTATTTCCTAACGATAAACTAGCTGTTCATCTACACCTATTTGTAACTTCTACATCATTGCTTTTCTCATAAATCACTAATTCTTTAAACTGAACAATGTTCGTTTCACGACTTCTTGTTAATTAACCAACATGAACAATGTAACAACAACAACAATGTAAGATAACAAAAAATAAAAAAGCTGCTACGTATGCAGCTGCAACATCCACCAGGTAGACCGCCGTTGTTTGTTTTGATTGGGCCAGATCTAGGACACGGTTTTGCAAGCATCTCTATGCATTGTAGCCATCCTTGGCTTATTCTCGTACAACCTTAATATGAATTTTGCCTATTCAAATCCCAATAGTGATATTGAACGTCACACGGATCGTAGAGGCACGGGATCTATGGCTTTACTTCTTATCCGACAGACTTTCAGATATTTTGCCGTAAAAAAATCTCATTCATCTCAGACGGGGTCGAACCCGCGTCCCTTGAATCTAAAGGCAAGTGCATTAACCACTAGACCACCGAGGCGAGCTAGATCAACGCTACTTCTTTTTTCCATAAACTTGCTATTTTCAAGCATCTGTCATTTTTTTCTGCATGAATATTTTTTTGTGAAACTCAAGGTTCAGACGCAGAATTAAAATACTATTCAAATGAGGTGTCACTCGACCCCCATTGCCATTTAAAAAAAATAGTTCATGATGGAAATTTCGAAAATTGTAATTTTCGCAGTTATCTTATTTGAAAAAATTGGTTTACAACTTAAAATTCGAATGTGTAACAACTGAAAGTTCACGAAAATTATTACAAATATACATTTCCTAAATCCAAGAAATTCAATGTACACAACATGATTACTATAACAGTAATAGTGAAAAAGAAATGTAGTCTATATTTTCGAAATTGTTACAATTTGTGTTTTCTATATTTTAGCTTGTATTTCTAATAAATTAAGTACAAAGGACAGCATTTTAAATTAGTAAAAATCAGTTTTTGAATCTTTTTGGGACTGGTGATTTATTAATTTTTGATCTAGAGAAACTGCAATATCTTAAAAAAATTTTAATTGCTAACAATTTAGCAAATAAGTAGAAAAGCTATACCATTTATGTGCTTTCAAGATCTTATGTTTTTTTTATTATTGTCTTAGCACACCACACGTGTAAGAGACGGATCATGAAGTGTTAAGTGGTTTTTTAACATGAACAGCCATAATAATAAAATTTAAAAGAGAAGACAACTCCAAGCAGTAAATTTAGCCGGTGCGTATGATGTTACGAAATAAAAAGTTCGCAAAGAATAATAACTCTATTTTATGCCTTTTCCCTGGTATTTTACAGTTAATTCTTTAGTTAGTTAATTTGCAACATTTAAAAATTCCGAAATTACTGTGAATTCATATATCTGTTCATATTTGTTAACATTATGTGGCCCGGAAAAAAATGAAATCTTATTAAACATTTGGGGGTTCTAGATAAAAGTTAACGTTTTCAGGTGTGACAGGTATGTGACTTTCAAGTTTTCCAAAGAAAATTAGGCTATGATTGCTAGATATATGAGGCTTATTCGGAAACTAAGGGCAGTTAAAGAGGTTAGTGAATTTGGTGCATTGTGGGGGTGTTTTAGTGGTTAATGAGCTAGCCACATGTCACTTTACCGTAGTTCTGTCATTGTATTCAAGCATTATAAATGAAGGAAAGATCAAACGCAAGTGTAGGAATTTCAAAGATGACCGAACAAACGTGCAGGATATGCAACGAAGTGGGAAACCTTCTGATGTCAAAGATGATCGAAATGTGAACAAGAAAATTCGTCAAGATTGGCGTTTCATGATTTCGGAAATGGCCGCAAACTTTCCTTATATTTCACGTATGGTACTGTATGAAACTGTCACGAACTGGCTACAGTACCACAAACTTTGTGCAAGGTGAGTGCCAAAGGTATGGACGGATGTCCACAAAAACCAGCGAATTGCTCTGCTCTGCACTGACCTTCCTATATCGTTAGGAAATTGATGAGAATCACATTGTGACAGGCAACGAGACTTGGATTTCGTACACATATGTTGAAACCAAGTAATTAACGCAGTGAAAGCAGGCAAGTTCCGCTAAACTCAAAAAGTTCAAGCGAACATTCGAGAACCGAAAGCTTATCGCCATTGGTTTTTGGTAAAGGAAAGGCGTATTGTTGGTTGATTTCCTGGAACGTGGTTTAGACAATTACTTCAGATATGTATGGTGACAACCTTAGAAAGTTGAGAAGAGCGATTCAGAACAAAAGGTGAGGATTGCTGACCTCTGTAGCCGTGATTTTGCATAATAAAGCCCGGCCGCATGCTGCGGCTCGCACGGTGTAAATCATTGAGCAAAATAATTAAGAAATTTATAACCATCCCCTATACAGTCCCGACTTAGTGCCGTGTGACTATTATATATTTTTTAAGAAACCGCGACCCCCGACTCAAAATACCGGTACAAAATTGCTTTTAGTGAAATGCGACAAGCTTCTATGATGAAGGTATACAATAACTTACCACTAATATATCAAGAGTGTTTAACTTCGAAGGGTGAATATGTAGAAAAACAGTTTAGGGGTGTATTTAAGATACAATTCTAAGCGGAATAAAAATGTTTTCGACTTTAAATTTATGTTGTTTTGGTCGAACGGCCTTTAATTGCCGAATAAACCTCGTGGAATAACATGGAATTGGTCTGAAAACTGATAAGATAACACGACCAAAACTGATTGCAGATGATACTGAATACTAATAAAATATCGAATTATTTAACATTATTCTAATTGTTTTATTATTAACGTAAATTGATAATTGTTTAAGAGTCGAAAGACGCTTCAGATTCAGATTCTTAGGTTTCCGAGTCGCTCGAGTTAGTCAAAGATGTTATAGTTACAGTCATGTATAGCGACCTCCGCTGATCTGACTTAAATTTATAATAAAAAAAGAAATACCGTAACATCGTAAAAAACTAATTACACCACGTTGTGAATATCATTTTGATGTTGGCTCTACAGGACCGTATAAAGCGCGTGCTCTTTATTACCAACAATTAAACGTCAAATGCAACGACGCAAGTAAGGTACATTTATGACAATTATAACCAGTTTGGTTTGACGAGCATGAGAAATTCGTCTAACTGTAAATGGCAAGAGTTTAGAAAACAGCGAATGATCGTACTTAGTTGTTTAATACCCAGCTGCCTTGAAGAATTTCATAAAAAATATATTGATTTGCCAACTACTTAATGAACCTAATTCAACCCTACAAATTAAAATATCTCATTTTATGGAAACAGTTGACTGGAATTTTGAGGATGTTCTATTGATAACTATAAAACCATTTTCTTTTTTATTTTCAATCATTAGTCCTCTTTCCCCTGATATTTTTTTTCGATTAAATAGCTAACGTTGATCATGAAATTAAATGCATTTGATCTTCCTCTCCTGCCTAGATTTTATTTAAGCTACGGAAGTATCTTTTAAATGAAAGTTTTGGTAATCCTGCAGGAATAGAATTTAAGAAACATGTAGGTAATTAAGAAATCCAAGAACGACAATAAACACCGAATGTTGGAGAAATTAAAATTCTTAAAAGTGACAGTTGTCAAACTTCAAGTTGCGGCGGGCCATGTAACAGTAATGCCAACTGATACAGCATAATCTATTATTATTTGACTCTCGAGTCAGCTCCATGTCAGATGATGATGATGATGATGATGATGATAGGATGGTATATGAATTTATCTTATTTAAGTGCATTGGCGGAGTATACCAATATGTGCAACCGCGAAAAATAAAAATTTAAGCATGATTTGTGCGAAATCGATATACAATAGATACTAACTTTATACATAAACTGTAAATATATTACAGGAAGGTCATTGTAAACTAGATATTGATAGACATGAATGTGAAATTTATCTGATCAATAAATTACTTAGCCGCTGAAGGTTTACTATATATCACAAGTAAAAATTTCAGTTTTAAACAATCACCTTCATTAATAAGGTAGCTGATGATTAAGATATATTATATGTAATTTTTCAATTAACCTTGTTATTCAGTGTAACGATTCCCAATTTTTCAACTAATTACCCACCATTAAAATTTAAAAGCTTAAAATGCATGTACGAGCAGAATTTAACGAAAATATAATTTACAAGAAAATTCAAATACAAATCAGAAGAGAAGCAAACCAAGAGTATTGTATTCGGCTGACGAGATGGCATGAGATAGGATGCGTCCTTCCGAATAAATTTGCCTACTTGACACGGGAATCAGAAGTGGTAACAACAGCAAGATTGTTAATGCTTATGTTTAATCACTCCAATTATGCTAGTAAATGTTATGAAAGCAGCTAGTAGATGCTGCAAGTTTGTTTACCGTTTACGTTTCCTTCTAAGAAGTGAACTATCCTTACTTCAGCCACCTCATGCCATCTCGTCAGCCGAGGACAATAGTAACAAACATCGATTTTCACGGACACCAAAAATTGACATTGACACTGAACAGTAACTTAAATCAGCGGCAATTTTTCTAACAATACTGTCAACTTTTGAGATGTTTATTGCAGTCTATGCTATTTATTTTTGAACGTACCATATCTAACTTCACCTTATACGAGTGGATGCTAACAGCATATCAAACCGTAAAAAATAAATATTATCTACGCCTTGTTACAAAACCATTTTAGATATTTTGATTCCTAGGTTTTGTAAATAAACGTTAACATAAGATGTCCTGAAGTATAAAATCGTAGCTCGCTGGTTCTAATAGTGCTTTTTTGCTAAACACCAAAATATTGTCGCTATGGATTTCATATAAATCGTAGATAAATGTTTATATTTTAACGGTTTGGCATACTGGTCGGTTCATCCAGTATGAAATTTTAGCAGTACCGCCGGTGACCACTGCCTAAAAACCTAACAAAATTTTTTGCTTTACAGCAACTGCCAAATTTATGGAAATTGCAGTGCCCGAAGTTAAGTGAACAGATTATAGCTAGTAGGAACTATCCAACCATGACGGCATACAGAATAAAACAACTACAATAAGGATAGGATGGCTTGAAACCTCTCCAAAAGTAAAAACATATCTTGTCTTGATGAGAACAAAAATAAAATGAAAGCCTATTACTATAAAAATGTAAACTTACCTTGGAAGAGCGTTTGCAACCCATTGCAAAAGAGTTTTCCTGGCTCCTTGTTTCCATCTGTCCTTGGTAAGAGACGAGGAAGTCCCTGCGCTTTCTAGGCTGCTGGTGCTTTCCCAGTGACCAAGATATTCTAGTGCTCTACTGTTCTCTTCGATCTAACAGCCACAAACAAGGGATGATCAGTAACAATTTAAGCAAACTGAAACGCGATTTGCTTGGCAAATTTTTGGGGTGGAGTTTTGGCTGGTACAGAAATTTTGTTATTTGGGTTTTTATTATTAATCAATAAAAAGTGGGTCGTGCTATATTGATATTGTGATTTGATGTAGCGAGAACTACGACAGTGTTTGTAAATCTTAATTATTGTGTTTACGCAAAGTGCTCATGAACTAAATACAGCATTGAGTCATTTCTCGTTAACAATGGTGATAAATACGTGTTGGCAATGTTCTAATTTATCGGAGGTACATACTTCCACAATATCGTTGGGAAACATTTCAAATTGTTTAAGCCAACGCCCGGATATTTATAATCAGCATACGAAATTAAAGGCAGGAAATTAAGTTCGATACTTATTTTTGTACAATTAAATCTATGTTTTTTTTAAGATTAAAATTCTACAGTGCTTAGCTTTTTTTAGAACTTACCATTCGAGTCCCAAAATCCTTATTACGTAGCTTAGAAAAATACATCAAAAATAAAGTAGTGCGTCAAGCGGAAACTATAAAAATATTTTTCTCTTGAACATACTTGAAAGTTGCAATTAAGAAAAAGGCGTAAATGGGAAACACTTATAATGAATTCTTTAAACTTCTCTGGTGGGTGGATTAAGAAGATTCCTTTCCCATCAAATTCCCGGAACCATTGACTTTATATGCATACAGATTGATAAAACTCCTAATTTAAATATAAGCGTCATCAATAGAAGGTAACATTGAAGTGTTCCCTTACAGTAAATGATTTCACAATCTACTAGTATAAAATCAATGTTTCAGCCAAAATGCAACTTTCAAAATAAACCATGAAGTGTGTCTACCTACTAAAGGTGCTCTACTTCAAAAATTGCTACTAACTGGAATGTTCTGAAGACTAATTAATCTATACACAACTCTTAAATATCCAAAAAAGGGAAATTACGGCCAAGTCAACTACTTACTTGGAAGTACAAAATTATGGTCCAGATCAGTCCAAGGACAACCGGTGGTCGTCCATCAACCAAATCGGTGGCATTGATGTTGACTAGTTTGATCCTTTTGGTTGCAAGAAATTGCAACGCTGTGTTGGCATTGCTAAGGAAGTGTGGTCTTCGGAGGACTCTGCCCCTCTCCACGGGCTAAAAGATGAGCGAAAATTAGCTCAAGGTAAGAAACACGAAAGAAATTCTTACCAGTTTCTCTCCGGATAGAACTTCAAGTAATGCAAGAAGTTTGGTGCCATCTTTCAAATCTTCGATCAAATCCTCTACCCTAAGCGGTGGAACTCGCTGAAAAAGACAAGAGAAACTTGTAAAGAAGATTCAGTAATTTTACATTTTAATTTTCTTTACTGCTAAGATTCAATACGTTCCGATATATTCGTACGTTAACTAACGGTTTGAGGTTAGATTTGTAAATTTTTACAAACACCGTAATCATCGATGATAAGTGTTAAGATAAACATTGATCAACGCCATATCAAGATTTGTGTTCATAAAATAGAATATCAAATTGGTTTTCTAACAACTAATCCAAAAGTTTAATTGGCTACGCAAATTAATCTCTTCAGAAAACTAACCAAATATTTCAAAAGTGTCTGAATCCGAAGCCGTTTTGTCCCACAAATCTGTCAGCAGGTCGCCGTAAAATGTAGGGAACTGAAATTAACGTTCTCGTGCTAGGCACCATCAATGGTAATACCACGAAATAATCGAGACAGCTAATTTTGTAATGAGAAAACTTTGCAACTGCGAGATTCATCAAGTACTTGTCAGGCTTCACGCACTTACACGTAGCCATACATTCGCACTCCAGTGGGTTTAACTGTGCGTTTGGACAAACAGGAACTTCTGCTAAAGTAGTTTTCAGTGCGGAAAATATAAAGTTACTGTTGACAGTGATGAAAATGGAAATTTCACGCTCTGGTTTTCATTGACACCTTGAGGTTGGATTTATTTATTTTCGGTTGTACCAATTATGAAATTCCCCTTATTGAGCACAATTTCATTTGAACAATATTTATCGCATTCAAAACTCAAAAAGTCCGCAGGAAGCTTAAAATAACGAACGCTTTCTGACAGTCTTTTTAAAGTTGCTTAATCAAATAGCTCAAACTAATTTAAAATCTAAAATACTCAGATATTAAATTAAATTTCTCATTAAGTCCTTAATTATCAACACTAAACATGGAAAAATGATCGTATTAATTAAGCACGCAAAGGCTTCGAGGTTTTGCTTATTAAGTAAGCTCGATGTGACATTGTCGTTAATTTAATGTAATTTTATACGCTAGTTTGTAAAACAGTGCACAGTGTTATCTTAAATTATTCTTTCGTTTAAAATTAGAAATGATTTCTGTGAGTCATCAGATAAGATGGTTAAAGGTTTCAAGTTTGTATTGATTGAACTTTTCGCGGTTCTTCGAACTATTGCCGCTAAAATTAGCCCAGATTAACGCTCAACGCTAGAACCTACAAATGTCAGGCGAAATTAAGCTCTCTATTAAGGCAACTCACAAAATTGAAGAGTTTCGAAAACTAGCGATTGTTTTGCAACAATATATCAATTTGTACAATTTTAGTGAGGTCTGAGTAATATATTCGGAGAAAAATTGAGATCGAATAACGAATATAATTATTTTTTTTATATACTGCATCTAGATTTTGTAGAGTGTGGTAGGAAAGACAAAACTTGCAGTTGGGCCGTTCACTAGAGTCGGTGTTCGGCCATAGTAGTGGAAACACAGATGTATAATAAATTAACGAAAATATATATATAATGTAAAGTATAAAATTAAAACATACATATGTTCGGGATAACTAGGCTGCTTTGTTTACATCTTACTACACCTTGTTTGGAATCCTACAAATCACAAAAGTAGCGAAGTAATACTTTAGTACTGCAACCCATCACACAAATTATTCAATCCGGCTTTGGCAACCTTTGAATCTAAATATCTAAACCTTCTGTCATAATTTCGCCCTCTGGGAGGAAGCACATGCCAGGGAAAAGAGCCGATGCCCAACAAAATAAACCGTAGAAGTACTTAACGATAGAGCAAAAAAACAAATTATTACAATTTTCTTACTGTTTGAACATTCCGCTCTAAAATAGTATATCGTTTGGTTCAGCTCACAGAAGCCGCTGCAGTTTAAGCTCCCGTTTAGTAATTTAACACTAAATAGAATTCCAAATTTATTTCTCTGGTTAATAAACAGTTAGGAAGACACCATTCCACGTAAAATATAGTTGTTTGACGACCATTGAGGAAAATTATCGCCGCAGAAATCTCGGTCAAACCCCAAAAAAAGTTACTCATAGCAAATCGTGAACCAGAAGATTATAATTTGGTTAAACAAAAAAAAAAGAAAGAAATTGTGCAAACGACGATGTCGCCAGTGATAATAAAATTATTGGTAGCTGAAGAGGTAAGAAAAATTAAGATGTTATATGTTATTTATTTTGTTTGTTTGTTTGTTTTTTTAAATAAGTACGAAATTATATATATATATATATATATAATGCTAAAAAATGTAGGAGGCGAAACAACAGAAGTAAAACAATTAAAGTAATTACTCTTCCTGTTCTGTCACTTTAATTCAGTTATTGTGTTTGCTCACGTTTGAATATTGAGTGTTAAAACCGATGGTACTAACAATAATTATGGCGAATGTTCGAACTTAAGGAAAAAACTACATCCGTTTTTATTTTCGCTGAAGCCAATCGAAACTTTCACGAAGCCGAGAGAATATTTAATGAAAGTTTTCCCGACTGTCCTATTTCGAGGACGTATTTAAGAGAACTTGTGTAAAAATTTATTAAGACTGGAAATGTGCAAAACAGGAAAAACCCTGGACCACCCGCAACTTCAGAATACAAACAAATTCAGATGGTCGGTGAAATGGTAGTCCATTCTCAGCAATCAATTTCACATGTAGCTGCGATATGTGATGTATCGGCGACCACTGTCATAAAGTTTTTAAAACTGCGTAAGTTCCATCCATACAAAATGAAAATTTTTACACCAGTTGATTGAAGATGATCCGGATAGACGCCTAGAATTTTGTGAGGTCACATGACCCAAACCATTGCAAGAAACCCATCCTATATTCGCAAAATCTGTTTTTTGGACGAATGCACATTTTTTTAAAATGGGTTGGTTAACAGACAAAATGTAAGATATTGGTGCGATGAAAATCCTCATGTTTTCCGGGAAGGTCACACCCAATTTCAGCAAAAATTGAATGTGTCGATAGGAATACTTGGCGACCATATCGCAGGTCCCTTATTTAAAGACGGAAACCTTACTGGGGAATTGTACTTGAACATGCTGGAAAACCTCATCCATCCGTTAATAGAGATTGCTGAAAATAATCCAAACGAATTTGACATGGATATCATATTCCAGCAAAATGTCGCTCCTCCGCATTTTCGCAGACAAGTTCGCAATTATCAATTATCTCCATGCAACGATGGATTGTCATCTTGGTCCAACAAAATGGCCTCCGCGATTCCCTACCTGACTCCGTTGGTCTTTTTTTGTGGGGATCTTAAATCGAAAGTTTTTCAAACAGAACCCGCTTCCCTTTTGGATATCGGAGTTGAAACTTTCCAGAAAGTACGGGAAAAGATATTAAATAAGTTTTTCTATTGCCAAGAACATTCATTAAAATAGTATTACTATTCAGTTTTTGTTGTAAGTATAAAATAATTTTTTTTGTGTTTTAGCATCTTTTTCTTCTTCTTCTTCATTCTTCAGCGGTGAACATTTCGAAAGCATACCTTTTTTGCGTTATATCTTAGTTTTTTCCATAAACTTTTGTTATTTTTCTTGCTGGATGAATATTTTTTATGAAACTCAAGGATCGGATGCAGAATTAAAATACTTTTCAAATGAGGTGTCACTCCACCCTATTGTTATTTAAAAAAATATTTCAAGATGGCGCCTAGCAGCCGTTTTGAAAGTTATAAAATTTAAATATGGGCTAAAAAGTAGTATTTAGTCTCCCATTAAGGCACACAAAATTTTGTGAAGAAATATCAAGTTGTTCAAAAGTTAGTAGGGGGGGGGGCATTTTACGACAGCACTGTATATATTATATGGATGATATTTGAGTGTGTCGCATAATCTAACAAAATGGTAACTGAAATTTATGCCAAAACAAAATAGTGGATGTATAATATTACGCCACAAGTAAAATTTCATCATAATTGTGTACTGTATCACGACCTTCTAGATTAATATGTAACTGACATCTCGTCAAGTCGCGGATTAATCTAGAAGGCCGGGTATTGTATGCATTCAATTAATACGCGATTTTCCAGGAATTTTGAACTGTGCGAAAAATAAATAGGAAATTATATTATATTCTAGATTTGATGTCCCAGAATACTGTTATTAGTAATTATTTTAGTAATTTGTCTAAACAATTTGTAACCTTAAAATTTAGCAATAACAACAACATTTGCAACATTATCGTGATACAGTTGATAAAACGATTGTTCTATAAACAGAATTCCAGGTTTCCAATTCAGAGTGGGCTAATTTTTGAAAAAACGGTTTTGTTGTCTATCATAAAATATTTCTTTCCGAATTTTTCCAACAGCTCCTATAATTACGATATTCTTCTTATCTTTGATATTTAATGTCTAGCAAACTTGAATATCCACTTTTAGGAGCTCTCAAATTTGATTTTGATACATAAAACATTCAAGATCAAATTCTTAGTCGAAAATAACTAAATGCGAAGCAAGGCTTACAAACTCGCAACCTAAATCCCTCTAATTGAAATGTCAATAATCGGGGAACAGTGGTCATCTGTCCATAGAAAATTTATTTAGGAAAGGGGATCGACTATGGGAACAGTTCGTGCACCACCGTGTTACGCCAGCACCCAATTACCTACGTGATTTATGCAATTTTCTGTAAGAACACGGCCACTTGGAGGTGACAAACCATTACACTGCATGCGGATGGTAATTTACAATAAGTAACAAGTTCTGAGATCGTAATAAATATGTATTTTCTCAATTATACGTTTTTTTTTGCAGCCATACCATGATCAAACCAAAGAAAAAGTAAGGAATATTAATTTTGTTTCCTAAAGGTTGTATTTCAGAAATCATTCTCTGTGAAAGTTTAAGGAATCATATTCAGGAATGCCCCTTTTAATCAAGGAATGTACCTTAGGCATGTCGAAAATAGAAGTTTCTTTATTTTTTATATTTAGTGTAAGTAAGCAAAAAATTTCTGTCGTTCGGATTCGATGTTAAACTGTAGGTCTCCCGAGTTTCTACCTTAGTTCTGAGGGGAAACACGTGGCAGAGAAGAGGCCGATACCCAGCAGTGGGACAAAAAAGTCTGTCAATGACGCAAAAAATATTAAACACCTAAACACTATTATGTATAATAGTTTGATGTATGTACTCCAGACCCATTGCTAGATGTTTACAAACCGCAGAAATGTGGATACAATCATTATGAGAAGTCCTAGCTTCCAAAATATACCTTAAAATATCAGAGCTTCGTCGTAATTTTCTTGTTGTAATGCTAAATCGTTTTAGTAAATTTTACATTAAATAGTCGACCGTGGGCTAGAGGTTAGCGCGTTAGACTTCTACGTCGAAGGTCCTGGGTTCAATTCCTAGTACCAGAGCATTGGATTTATAGCGGTTGTTCTCCCTCGCAAGGCAATTCAAACTAGCGAGGTATTCTGCCTAGTAAATCTTCTCTGGAGTAGAAGTGCTTACACTTCCCGTGGTTCGGAGCTCACGTTAAGCTGTAGGTACTTTAAACACGCAACACAGGCATAGGAGAGAAGATCGCTACGTCTCGTAAGTGATAAAGCACTGGAAGAGACGTCTTTTCAAAATTCCTTCAATGCTTTTTTTGTTTCCCAGTAAGTATTTAACATTCTTTTTCATTATTCGCAAAGAACACGTTGCAACGCCGACTTCTCGTATGATTGCATGGGTAGTTCCGCTTTACACAATCCATTTTTAAGTAAATATGTCATGTTTTACCCACAATAATAATGTGTTTAAATCGTTCTTTCAGGTCTTAGCAGAAAAATTGTTGCTTGTAAATTGCATCCAAGAAGGATTTTTTTTTAATTAAAGTTTTACGTAGGATTATGTATTAGATTCCATGATTATAAAAAACTATTGGTTAGGCACATCATTTGCCGCTGTTGCCGGGGCTGTTTCTTCCGCACTAGTTTTGTGAAAATGTAGCAGCAATTCACAAATCCCAATTAGTTTTCGTTACTGACCACGTTAGAGGTACCGCGTTTGCAATTTTCTTCAATTGTAGTAAACTCTACCTCGATTATGGTAATAACCCGCTATAGCTTTTGACAACAAACTAGTCAAGCTCTGTAAATTTACACGGATTTTTCTCGTATTCTTAGTTGAAATTCCTTGTTGGGAATCAAAATTGCAGTAAAATATAGCAAAAACACAAAAAATGATTTGAATAAATGCGGAACTCTGATAAGAATTAATTTTCTACAAAACTATTTAAAATTTGGAACAATTATTTTTAGCCCTAACTTGTGTACTACGTTGCAAAACCAACAAAACATCCGTCACGGCGTGAATTTAGTTCAACTTTTCTTGGCACAATATAATTGTAGTAAAACTCGTGAAGTTGTAGTGACTCTAAGCATATGTAATTACAACCCACAAATGTTCCTGAATAGGCCACGATTACCCTTTCAGCGTTGATTATAGTACTTTAAAAAGAAATAATTGGCGTCAGGTCAGATGAAAAATAGATACAATTATGCTAAATGGTTTTCTCCATTCTTTAAAGTAACTCACCTTGGCTAGATACGAATTGATCCAGTTGACAAATGTTTTCTTTTGAACTCTTTCTTGTTCATCTGCAACAAACAACAGTGATTAATTAATTGTACTAAAAATAACTCGTACATTAATTCTAATTCCAATACAAATTCTTTAATTTTATAGTCTGGACCAGTTTAGTTGATTCTGTATGCAAAACGTTTAATTGCAACTCCTATAGAAGTGTAAACCCAGCGTTTTTAGTTGTTGACAGAACGAGTTTCAGGTTGAGATCCTACTTCGTTATGTAACCTTTCTATGATTTTCTTATTACTAAAGACTATTGTTAGAACTACTAAAATGCAAACAATTATGTTACAGTAAAATATCTCACGAAAACTAAGTTAGACAAATCTCCTTCAATGTACAAAATTACAGAATAGCTCGAGAAAATGCTTCTACATTTTGTTCTGAATTATACGAGGACAGATACAAAAATAATGAGATTAAAGTTGTACCTCGAGAACAAACACGGGAAGGCACAAACAAACAAACCTTATTTGTTAGTAATTCAAGATAATATTCACAATTTCAACAGGTTTGATTTATATAATTTTTAAAATAGGAAAGGAGGACAAAGGCAAGAAGAAGTTTATTTATAGAAAAAACCAGATTAATTTAAAAAAAATTACAAAATTCAGTATTATGGAATTGTAAGTGTTAAGAGTAGTTGTTTAACAAAGTCTATTAATTTGTTATTACAACTGCTACATTTAGGAAGTAAAGTCAAGTAAGTAAATATTTTATTGATATTTAAAAAGAGCTTGAATGTGCCTGTTCGGCAAATAAAAAAAATGTCATCGCTGTTGGGACAATTTTATCAATATAATGTGAAGTTTCAGGCTTTAGCGGTTTGTGTCTAATAAAGTTATCTCTTCGGGCTTAGACCGCGCCGTCGTAGGATTGTTTGGTGCTGATACCTTTCGGTGATACTATCTGCAACGGTTAGCGAAACGTCAGCACTAATCAGCCCTACGACGATGCGGTCTAATCCGGAAAGGATGACTTTATAATCAGTACAAGATGTTTCAGAATAGCCTTCCAAAAGGGCATATAAAACGTATCAAAATAAGCCAGAAATTCTATATAAACATAATTAAAAATGTTGCAGGCCTTCAAAGTCTTAAAAAAATAGTTTTTCTTCAATATCTTTGGAACGAATATACTGGTGGGTGTGTATGGTGGTAGATCAGTTGGTAGAGCGCTCGCTTTCTGAGTAAAACATCGATTCTGGCTTGGGTTCGAAACCGAAGCATTGCTACGAAAATTTATACAAATCTTCTCTGCAACCCACCACACACAATTTCCCAATCCGGCTTGCAACCGTGGGATCTTAATGCTAAAAACCTTCTCTGGAATTTCTGTCGTTCGGATTCGACGTTAAACTGTAGCTGCCCCATGTTTTAGCGCTGAGGAGAAACGCGTAGCAGAGAAGAGGCCGATGTCCAGCAGTGGGACGAAAAGGCCGTCAATGAATATACTTATTTTAACCAAATTTGGTACACAAGTAGAGGTAAGTAAGATCTTAATTTGAAAAACTCAAACCCTCTAGAAGGTGTTTTTCTATTAATAGCAAAATTTGTACAAACATTTTTTACCATTCATTTTTTTTCATGATGTCACTCTTTTTCAAATAAAATGTAAAAAAACGTGAAACTCTATTACTAAATCTAATTAGCCTCAAAAAATATCAACATGATAATATTCAAAAAACTCTAACTTTAGATTGAACCAGCAATGACCAAATTAAAGAAAACGTGCAAAAGTTAAAATCAATAAACAAGCATAATAATTGCTCAAAATGGCCACCGTGAACATTTAAACACGCCTTTAGATTTCTGATCAAAGATTGTCGCACTTTTTCAAAACTCCGTGGTGTATTTTTAATTACATTACAATGATGTGTGACGCGTTGTAAAATATTTAAATCATCTGCAGGTGATTCCTGCAGAAGATTTTTGAGTTGACCCCATAAGTAAAAATCCAAGGGATTTAAGTCTGGTTATCTGGGTG
This sequence comes from Limonius californicus, assembly GCA_014611495.1. NCBI lineage: Eukaryota > Metazoa > Arthropoda > Insecta > Coleoptera > Elateridae > Limonius > Limonius californicus. The sequence continues at coordinate 18,856 of JABXWE010012768.1, forward strand.
GCAACGCTCGTAGTTCCCCTCGCCCAATCCATCATTGCTCATAAACATTATTCAAATGATCTATCATTGGTAAAATGGGCACCATCGTGCATAAACCACATCTTTTGCCAAATAATTGGCGTTATTTTAGTTTATGACTAAGTTAACAATAAACAGCTATCAGAAACTGTCACCTATTTAAATTTTATTAATTGGAAAAGAATGCCTGAAGGACACAGAAAATGTTTCTAACAAAATTGTTGATTAAATAAACTGTATATAATTAAACTTGGGTTGCACACAAAAAGCTTGGGGTTAAAAACCATCCCCCATTCTTTAGAAAACCTACTTCTAGAGGGTTTGTGTTTTTCAAAATCGACACAAATTAAGGTCTTAGTTATCTGTAATTCTGTGGAAAATTTGGTAATAACATCTTCATTAGCTTCACAGATTATATAAAAAAAAAGAATTTGAAGGCCTATAACTCCGTAGGGGTATATATTTCGATCTACGTTTATACAGACCTTCTGACTTATTTTGGCGCGTTCTATATGCTTTCAAAGTTTCGCAACGTTATTCTAAAACACCCTGTAACATGGGTAAGTAGCAGAAATAATAAAACCTTAAACAAATATAAAGATAAATTAATGGAATTTTAAATACGTTTAACCCTTTACAGTTTTCGTTAATCTCGCAGTTCAGATTTTAATCAAGCTACGCCGAAGTAATTTCACAGTTTCAGATATGAATTTACAGTCGTTATAATAGATCAAAAGATTGCACGCATTTCCGGAAACAGCACGCAACTTCGACACGTGGAGCTTCCTGATTTTAAATTCAATACCAACCAATTTAATGCAAAAACTATAATATCAATTATTTTAGTTTAATAATTTCTTGCCAAAGTGCAATGGTTCATACTTTACACACTAGACTAATTATTCACTGAAAAGTACAGCAACACGGAAGTAAAGAATTCCACAAAAGGATGACACGAGCGTCTCCGCACAATTTTTATTACGAAATCGCTAAAACTTCGCCATAGCAGATCATTCATTTTCTTTTCGTTAGTTGTGTGGAAACTTAATGGCACGAAGGAAGGATCTTTCTCCTGAATGATTAAACTAACCCATATTTACATTCACGCATTGCGTGCCTGTGGCCCAGTCCATAAGGAAAATATGCCAAATCAATAATTATGACAGAATTAATGTGAGGGAGGATTCCGACGTGGCCGTACACGTTGAGAGATATTTAAGAATTGACTGTTCTTTTCCGTTTGCTTGCTTACAAACCGCATTCTTAAGATACCTCCGCAGCGATTGTAAAACTAGTTGGTTACTAAGAAGAAGAAAAGGATTCTGCTGAATATTACAGGCTGCAAGCGAGTTTAAGTCACGTTTCGTTATAGTTTAAAATTTCATCACAAACGTGGATTTTGTTTGAAAATCCGCAAATGCGTTGCCAGGGTTTGGCTATGCGGCAAGTAAGGCAGAATAATTTTTAAACACACTAACAAAATTAATAACTACAATATGCCGATGAATTATAAAAATGTTGCGGAGTATCTAGCTTGTCCGAAGGGTATAACCAGACAAATTGACAAACAACAGAATAACACTTCTAGAAAGATATTTCTAGATGGAATTATTTATATATCATAGAGATTAAAGCTGATCAAATAAAAAACAGAGCAATTTTCAGAAATTTGTAATAGAACAAACCTGTCCTTATCGTTATCTAAACAAAGTACTCGGGAACACAGACAGTTAAGATTATAATGCAGATATTGCACGTAGAATGATGTTAAGAATTTAACTCATTTCCTGCAGGGAATTATTAAGGAAATGCTGCATATGTACAATACGCGTCAAAAGTACGGAACATACCAAATAAAACACTCGTATGTCAAAATCATTTTTCGACATTCATTTATACTTAAGTGATAACGTCATCGTTATTTGTTTAAATGGCATTTTTTTCTACTTATTTTGATATATCTCATTATCAGTTAAATGTAATTTTTTCCTTAATATTTTGATAGATCTCCTCATCAATTAAATGGTAATATAAAATACCTGGTGCAAATGCACACAAAGTTTGAACACTTAGAATTTATTTATAATGGAAATAAGATCATCATAAAAAATTATCTAACGGAAATGTTCAAATTGGCCACCATCAATCAGTTGCCATTGACCATCACGTGTGTAACCACTTGGATCACACACTCGGTAATTTCCAGTCCGATATTTTTCATTTCTAAACGAATCGGAATGCTTTAAATTGTCTAAATTGTTTGGCCTATTAATGCAATCTCGCGATTTCACATGACTCCATAGACATAAATCTAGCGGAGTTAAGTCAGGTGATCCCGCAGGCCACTCAAACGGTCCTCGCCGCCCTATCCATCTATTAGAGAATATCGTCAAGAAACTGTCGGAGACGAACTCTATCTTGTGGAAATCTAATGCTTGGGTTAGGATCTTCATTATTTGGAAAAAGAATTGCTAGAACTGGAACTAACTAAAACGTTGAAGATGTAAATATTAACAGATATGATGCGTTATTTGTATTTAAATAAGTGCTGAATTTGTTGAACTTGATGTGTATTTTTTTCAAAAAAATTGTTGTGTGCGGCATTAATTATTTTATAACACCATTTAAGTGGTGATGAGATCTATCAAAGTATTGAGGAAAAAGATGGGGTTGCCATTTAAAAAAAATTATGATGACGTTATCACTTACCAACAAATGAATATCGGAAAATGATTTTGACATAGAAATGTTTTTATACAAGAAATTTCAGGATTTTTACAAGAAATCATTTGTTTGAGTTTTATTTTAGAATGTCCCATACTTTTGACGCGCACTGTAGGTTTCAATAATTTATTTTCGAGACATGTTTATATTATTGCGAAGGACGTGTTTCGTAAGAACATAATTTCATTTTATGTGAAAATTGCCACTTTTTTTTTTTACTGAGCAATTTAACCTTGACAGGGGTGTATATTAGCATACCATACAAATTGAACAAATTGAAATTTATTTTTGCAAACAAAATGAATAATACACACCCAAAATCAGGCTATATATTATCCAAAGGAAGGGCAAAGCCTTACTCGAACGGCATAACGAAATTTTGTGGAACAAAACCCACAAATCAATCACGATAATTTGTGTGGTAAAGAATTAGGGATTTGGGGTTTCTATTGCATGTGGAACTCTACTGATACGGACTATTGATTACTGTCAGGTCAACAACATTCTAGAGATTTTTCTTCCATCCCTTCGTTATCGTCTCGCCATCTATATCAATCGTTCCATTAGAGTAATTCAGGGTAGCGTTTTTTGTCATTACTTACAAATTAATGTATCGCTAAAAATACTTTCCACAAACTTCTTAAATAATGAATCATTAAAGAATGTTAACTATAACTTGCAATAAAGTAGCTTATGGAATACAAAATCCCAAAATGATAGTATAGTTTAGCGTAGTTTGTTTATTCAATGACGAACTTGGATTTAGAATCATAAAAATGGATTAAAGTCTTAAGCTATCAATCTATTAATATTGTTAGGGACTTATTTTGCAGAAGAGATTAGTGATAGTGAGAAGTTTCCTATCTCATCTCTCTAATTATCTTATTGTTTTAATGAATACCAAGGGTATTAACCATAAAATTTGATAGCAAAATAAAAACCAAGGAGGGAACCGATAAGAAACGGAAATAGTGGTTTAGAAAAAAATGAGATAGCGTATGGCAGAGTAAGGGAGACGGGGGACGTAGATTGAGTATTAAAACAGAAAAAGCAACAAAAAATAAAGAGGGATGAAACAACAAAACTAAGGCGGTTGAAAAATGAAAGGAAGCTCGAGGTTAAAAGAAAAAGAAGTGAATATAAAATAAAAGAACCACAATGGGGAGCAAGCGGGATAGACGTGACGACCGAAAAACACAAACATGAGAAAGAAAAAGAATAGTAAGTAAAGTCAATGAAATACGAGAAACTTATGCAAATATTAGATAAAAGGGAGAAAAAGTGAACAAATCAAGGAAAAATTGGTAGAGGGTACGGAGCTTGGAGACTGCAAGACGCGTGTAAGAGCAAAAGTAAAAGTAAAGCTAAAAATAATCAAAGAATGACACGAAATTCAGGGAAAAGAGAACGATAGTGAATGAAAAATACAGTGAATCTAGAGACTGAAAAGAGTAGGATACTCAGAAAGAGAAAGCCGCAAATACGATTTAAGTGGCTTAAAGATAAAAACGAAAACGAAAAATTGGTAATAAACACGGACATTTCAAAAAAATTGCAAAACAGCATCGTGGATATGAAAAATGAAAAAATCAGACAGAAGGAAAAAGTAGGTCAAAATAAAAGTAAGAAAAGTGAAAAGAAATACGGAAAACGAAGTGTTACGGAAAAGGGGGAAGATAGCGAATGAAAGCAAAACAAGTTGGAGAATAATAAGATGCATTTGAGAACAGAACACGCAGATAATAAAAATAGAGGAGTTAAAAATAAAATATAAGTAAGGGACACGAATAGTTACTGAAAGAAAGGGGAGAATAATAAATGAATTAAAAAAGAAGAGACAGAGAGTGGGAGAGACGTAGAGTGGGAGAGACGTAGAGTGGGAGCAGGGAGAGAGAGAGAGAGAGAGTGAGTGAGAGTGAGTGAGAGAGAGAAATGAAAACTAAAACAAGTTAAAAAACATAACGAAAACGAAACGTTAGAGAAAAAACAATATGATAGCCAATGAAGTGGAAAACAAAGAGAGAAGAACACCGATATGGATAGTAGAAATAGAAATTAGAAAGAGAGAAATAGAGAAAGAAAAACAAATCCGAAGACAGTAAGACGGATCTAAAGACTGGAAAACAGATGAGAGAATATGGTATGTAGCAATAATATTAAGAAGAGTGAAAGAAGAAAACTGGAATAACGAAAAAGAGAAAAGTTAACGAACGAAGGAAGAAACAGAATATATAAATAAAACTACGAAGGGCGGAATTAATAAAAAATATAGGCAAAGGGTTAGAGAAAAAGGTGAGTATAGTTAGCGAGTGAAATAAAAAAAGAGTTACATTTCCCAAAAAATTGGTTAAATTTGAAATAATTTTAAGAATATTTTAACGAAAACTTTTACTGTTAAATTAAAAAAAAAACATTTTTTTAATTAATATAGGACATTGAAAATATTGTCTTACAAGACGGCGATCTTCTCTCGTTCGCTTGTATTGCGCATTTCAATAATCCGAAGACATAGAGAACCTACAGCCTAATGTAGGCGCCGAACCATGGGAAGTGTAAACACTTCTACTCCTGAGAAGATTTACTAGGCAAAAGACTTCATTGGTTTGCCATTGCTTGGCGAAAGAAAACCGCCGTTAAAACTTTGATATTTCGGCACAGGGAATTGAATCTCTGACCTACTAATAGCGTAGAAGTCGCGCTGACCTCTAGCCTACGCGGTCTCCTTAATTTAAAAAAGGGGGATTCAGATTTGAGGAAGGAGAAGAGGGTGAAAATGAAGGCGGATGAAAGTGGGTGTAAGATTGCACTGAAACGGAAGTATGAAACTCAATTACCATTAATTTGCAAGAACTTTATAGTGTTTTTGAAATTTGGTCAACCTGAACTGCTTAATAATTTCTACATCAAAGGTTTTACCCGTAAAACTGCGAAACCGAATGATTTCTACATAACCAACAACATCTCTCTCACTCTCATTACATCCTACTTTCCAGTGTTTTGTATTATTTTAAATTATCTATAATTTGCTTAGTTTATTCAAGAAACTTAATCATTGCAAATGTAAAGTTTACCATAATCTGTTCGCTTAAAAGTTTAAAATTGAAAACTTCCTTGTCCAGTTTACAATTTCTTGCGGCTGTATAATCCAATATGCAGATTTGTGCATTAAGAGACTCTTAAAAAAGGCGCTAACGAACGCAACCTGCCAGAATATAATTAATGACTCCTCCAAGATGTCCCGTTGTACGCTGCTAATCTTAAAAGCTATTGCGCCACTTAAGCCATGCAAATCGGCCACATTAAAATATTATTTCCTACTAAATTAGAACTGGTCTGCCAATAAATTCTGCCATTTTTCAGCATAATTCTGTCGTGTTTAGCGACACGGATAAGTCGTCAGCAGATGCTTGATTTTATCTGGCTCGTTTTATCTTATTTATTTTATATCTAGTTGCAGTTATGGAGAGTTTTCTATTACGCCCTGACCCACTTCGCGCTGGCTAATATTTCAATACTTTACGAATATTAAACAGTCGGAGCTATAGAGGCTACAAGGTCACCGGATTGATTAAAATTTTTGTGGTTAGATAATACTGGTACGTTTACTAATTAGTCATTTCAATTAAAACTTAAGAAACTCCGTCATAATTAGTCAATTTAGCTTGAGTGTTATTATAAAAATAATTTGGAACTTGAAACACTTTCTGTAATTGAAAATTTCCAAATTTTCAGCCTAATAAATTATTTAAATATAGGTGGGACTTAGATGTAGGGTTAGTCTGAATATGTTTTATTAAAAATGACATTAAAGGTGGTATTACGATTATGCAAAAACGTTAAACGCTTATAAAACTAAATGTACAAATTTAAAATGCAAATTAAGTACCTGCCAAATGTTTGAGTGTGAAACAACACTATTCCTACACATTTAATTTACTAATTAATAGCCGCCAAAATTCGTGAATAGGATTGTTTACAATAAATTCTGTAAAATATTTAATATTTATAAGATGTAAATAATTAAATTTCTAGACAAATACAATTATTTTTTGTATTAAATTTAATATTTTGTACTCAATTTTTCTTTAATTGTGAATTGTGCAAATGTTATATTCTCTTACACTTTTTTATTTACATATTTATAATAAATTGAGTATACACAAACCTGCTATCAACGTGAATAACTTTTAGTGAGGAACATTTAGGAGTTCCTAAGGAAAAACAATATCAAAGTACGGTACTGTCGCTTTACTGTGAACAGATATTTACGTGAACGGCGCCGAAACATCAACAACCGGTTATCGGTAGGTAATATTTGCCATCGTTTTGGCGCCGCTGTGTCAGCATCGCTATTTTGGTGCCGCTATTTGAGCGCCGCTGTTTTGGCGCCGCTGTTTATGGGCCGCTATTTTAGCTCCGCCAATTTGACGCCAGGACGGTTTGGCGTCAGGGCATGGACGCCCAATTCCCAGTTGGGAACCCCACTACAGTATATTTTAATAAAAGCTTGTTAAAGGTTAGTCTAAAATTCAAGTAAAATGAAACTAGATTCAAAATTACACAAATTTACATTTTATTTTAATTACTGATATACTTGGGCCACCGATTATCCTATTACTGCTCTTTTCAAACGGTTGAAAGTTACTTCTAAATAATGGCCATTATCTGTTTCGTATTTAAAATGTATTAAAATGTATTTATGTTCATATTCTATAGAAGTATCACCTTAACTGAGTATCTTGGGGTTGGTTTTCAACGGAGAATTGGACCCTTATATACATTCATACAAACAAACAAGTGGGCCTAAATAAAAGTTAGTAATAACAATAAAATGAGACCAACGCCCTTATGTCCCGGCGCCAAAACAGCTGGCGCCAAAACAGTTGCACCAAAACGGCGGCGCCCAAATTTAAATTTCCATGTAACACACAAGATTTTTCATGTTCTTGTTAATTGTGAACAATTAATAGTCCAATACAAAGTGTATCTAAAACTTAATCTTCTATGTCAATCCCCCAACTGTATATAATTTACAATTCTTTCGCGGGTATCTCCTTACTTTAGGTAAGAATTAGTTATTTATATTTTTGATTATTATTTGAGTCATCACAATCTAGTAAAACCTGTTGTAATTGGAAATATCCACTGCTGGAAGTGACGAAGTTTAAGTACTAAAGAAGTAAAAACATTGAAGATCCAACGGATTTTTATATCAAAAACTGATAACCCGATCTTTAAAAATTGATTAGAAATTAAGGGGAATAAATATAAACATTTTTAATATGTTAAATCCTGCCCTCCATCCTGACGTTTATGTGTGTTCCAACAGATATTTAAAAAAGCTATAAATAACGACACAATCACAAATAAAGGTATTTCTTCCATTTGAGGTTATTTCGAATTAAATTCATGTTAATAATTCCAAATTTAGCGCCAGCGTGGTCTAATGGAAGTTGCCTGACGGGCGGCCTACCCAGTCGCTTTAAATAATTGGCTGTCTGGGTTCTAATTAACAAGGGAGAATAATCAGGTTGTCCAATGCGTGATGCCCACCACATCCCCACGTGTCATGAACGACAACCTGATGTGTGACCAAAGATACGGGAGCCCTGACGTTTCACCTTACAGGCCAAACTCCTTCATGGCGTGTAGAGCCTCACCGTAAACTTCAAAATCTAAATATTTTCTATCGCCGCTACCTTTTGCATTTATGAAATGTTGATAAATAAATCAATTTAATTTTTAGTAGCGTGATTTGTGTGGCTCCTACACTTTTAACATTGTTTACAACGAAACTGGAATTGAAAATTAAGATCTGATGTTGCTTTACATAGGAACGATGCATACAATGCATGCATGTTCATTAGTTAAACACCAATCCGCGTTGTATAACTTCTCCAGTTTTGTTCACATTATCGCGGGTGTACTGTATTTGCACTTTGAAATTTATATCTCCAGTTTATTTAATGCAACGTATTTTGTTGTATTACAAGGCACATACCGAGCTGACAGATAACCTGACGTCTCAAGTTGACTAATTTTTATGACTGTTTCGAAATATCGCAACTGTAAACATAATTCGCAGTTTAGTAATTGAGATGATGTTACGGTTCAAATGCAGATACCCTTTCCTTATACGTATCCTAGGATGATTTAGTTGTTATTAAGTTAAATTTTCGGCCAATATTTGTTTTACCGACTTATTTTTAGCGTATGATGAAAGATTTGTGTAAAATATTTAGTTTCATTTCAAAATATAGTAATGTATTTATAGGATACCGCGGCAGATATGAGTTAATATTTAATGAGTGGATTTTGGATTTGGTTATATCACTGGTTGGTAGAAATACAAGCTTGAAAATATTTTTCTGCACAGTCTCATGTTCCAAAAATACCTCTTGAACGCCCCGTTCCTAGACTAAATTTTAATATTTCAGGTTTAGCTTGTAACATTATAGGAATTGCGAATTTAAGGGACTGCATAATTTTTATTAAATAATAAAGATAAGAGTTTGGAAAATATTAAATCCGGATTCCAGATATGTAGTTTTAAATTTGCAATTCAAATACTTAATTGATGTATTCCTGTTCGAAGTACATTTTGTTCTGCTGCTCCATATTTAAATTCAAATTTCTCGTTGTAATTTAACGAATTGCTAATATTTTTGACTACCTGCTAATTGGTAATATTAATTCTTACAACCGTTATCACATTAGGTTAGGAGCTACTTTATTGGCCACTGAGCTCGAATTTCACACCCTGAACCCCCAGAAGCGTTTTTTGAAAATTCACCTTGCTGTATTAGTCCCCATGAGCGTATCTGTTAAACCCCATCATATTTTATTTAATAAGATAAGAATAATTGCTTGGATCCGTTGTAGAAAATAGCTTGTTTACGTAACTGCTTGTTTGTGTTTTCGAATAAACTTTATCATAATTATTTTTAAAAACACTCGATGTTATGTAAATTAAAGCAATTAAACCATATCCACTAATTTGTTTAAAATAAATTACATTAAATTTAAAATTAATGTACTATGAAGGAAGTAAATTTTGTATTTACATTTCTTTGGAAAACAATCGCGTTTTCCGTTTTCAAAACTGCATGCACTGACGACTATTCATTTTGTCGTTCGTCAACGTAAGATATTTGAGTTAATAACTTGCTATTACGCAGGTAAATAAATACTCTAATTGCGACAAATTTAAAAAAATTAAATAAACGTGAAAGTTACGGAAAAAAACTACTACCCCACTTTAAATAATCTAATAACCGATTTAATTATGAAAATTTGATTTTCAAAAGCACAAAAACAATCAATAGATGGTTGAAATCGGTATACTCAGACATGCGTCTGGTATTACTTCACAATAATGAAGAAATACCATTTTAAAATTATATAACAGAAATACTTTTGTCGGCATTTTGTTTGGATATAAAACATAACAACCGTTTCAGTGTCCTTCTGCTGATAAGTTATATATCAGTTGTAGTAACCTATTTACACAATCGCTGTAAATGGTAAGCTCTAAATCTTTAAGTAAATACATGGAAGCTTTGCTGACCTCTGATAACCGCAATATGGTTGTCGTATTGCGACCGGCTTCTGACATATTCCAGTCTCGAGGAGCCAGTGAGAAAACTCTGACTTCGGTATTCGTTGTACCATTCCGAAGAGGAGTTCGTGTGTTTGCTGCTATTGCTTGCGGAATCCCATTCGTCTTTCAGGGCTTCTTTAGATGGGGTTCTTCTAAGGCTCTCCTCCGAAGGAAAACGCCCAGATAAAGAAGTAATGCTAGATGATTTCGACTGAGACATTCCATTCTGCGTCTGATAAGCAGAATCCTCTAGGATCCGCTCCTCCGACTCCGAAGGAGTCCTACTGGTGGTCCTGACGGTTCTTGAAGACGTAGAACTCGTAGTTACTTGTTGCACGGATTTTTTTATTGTAACCTTTTCAAATTTGACGCTTTTCATTCCAGAAGCTAGGTCTCCTTCTTCGACGGTTTTGACGACGGTTTCCTCGAAGGAACCGTCTGGGAAGAACTCCTTGTACTGCTCCACCACATGTTTAGGGGAGCTTTGGGGCGTATGCCTCAACGTCACCTGTTCTATCTGGGTGGTGCCGACGTTTCGTCTCCGTTCTTCCTCGAGCTTCCTCTCAAGCTCTTCAACATTTAAAACTTCTGGGTTTTCAACTGTGCCACTTCGCGAACCGGTCCAGACCTTCTCGAAGAAGCTGACACGGTCTCTAAGGCGTTTGGCACTTCCAGAAGAATTCGTGGGGCTGTCAGGCGGGCGCTTTGGAGTCGCCCCCTGATCTTTATTAGGATCACTCATGCCAAATGTCTTGTCATTTCAGCACTAGAACATAAGCGCACTTCATGTTTGCAGATTACATGCCGGCTTTCACGTTTCGCGGGACCGTTCGATACTAGTCATGAGCGTGGACGAAAGGCGGAGAAACGGGGCCCCAATATGCGAGAGGATTCCCTCGACCAGTATCGGGTTTCAGCACGGTAGTGTTTGTCATAAACCGAGGCACAATTCGAGATAACCTTGCGATATAACGCTTTACATGGCGATGATGTAAGGTTGGTTCTCATTCAATTTTTATTACGAATTGTTTTGCTCAGAATGAATTTTATGGGTTGGACTTGATAATTGTTATTGAAAATAGTGAAAAAGAATTCACGTTTTGAGTTTCTTTAGAAAATTTGGTTATGGACCATAAAAATTTCTCAATGGAAAGCCAATTAGAAGGTGGGATTTGATCAGTTTTGCTTGTATCACTGAACATAACACGAAAAATACATATTGAATTCGTTTTCTCTAAACAATAAGAAATAAATATGTATGTAATAAGCAATGAGCGTTATCGAAGTAGCTCTGAGGTAAATTGATAGAACCCTAGAATTCTTTTCTAATCATTGCTTATCTAAACTTTATTAATTTTACCTCCATCTCCATGTTGAAATTAATAATTTCCATTAACAGGTTTCCCGCTTCTCTCTTCATTATGGCAGTATTAGAGTTTAACACTTCTTCTGCCTTCTTTTTTTTTCTGAGCGTTTTCACCATTATCATCGCCTTCACGCCCTAATCGGCAAATTGTTGTTCGTGTTGAGAGTTACTGGAAGTCTTCACAAAACTGCCAACTTAATCTTCTATTTCTTAGGTGTTCTTGGAAAATTATCTATTCAGCCTTCCTCTTTATTTTCCTTTCGTTTGAAGCCCTTCCACTTTCATCTTCTGATCAAAATTACTGATTATTTCCAGTTCATCAGTTTTTTTTTCGTTTTGTACCTTTTTAATAAATTAAATAATATTCAACATCAACAGGAATCGAAATTTTCCTTTTCCCTAACATTTTCTTTAAACCACAATGATCGGCTCTGCAGAAGTTTTTGCTATACAGGGTGTCTAAAATCCACAGATCACTATTCATTTACAAAGTTGTTTATGGAATAATAAAAACAACCAATTTAAATTATTTAATTTTAGCGAATAGGCGGGCAATGAATGTTCCGACTAAACAAAACTTGCCTCATAAATCCAATTTTTATCCTGTATAAACACTGAAAAGTAATTTTCAGGTACGCCGCATTTTCCGCTTTCCACGATGTTTTCCGACTATTCCACCCTTACCAAGAACTTGTCCCGCTGATCCTGCGCAGGATTTCCATTGTCTTGTACTTTTTAATGTCAAGTTGAACAGTCTAGCAATGTATTTAAACCATAAAACGCAGAAGAAGTTACGCAATAATTTTTACAGCTGCGTATTGCGTAAAATTTGCGTATAGCGGGCTGATGTGCATCGTAGCATATCATTAACCTGACCCAACACATGTAGACGAAGCGTGGTCATGTTTTTTCCTGTCCCAATTAAAGGAGCAATTGGGGCTCGCAATTTCGCAGGGCAGGACAATAGATTGGTATTTCATGCGGAGAAGCAGATTGACTTGTTTCGAAACAGGAAATAATGAAAAATGGCAGCTGCCTAAAAGAATAGTGTAAGAATGGACACCGGTTAGCCACGCCGTGTTAAATATAGGTCAATTCTTGTGAGCTGTAACCGTTGTATAAATGCGTTAATGCAGAGACGTTAATGGCATTTGCATCAGAAAGGACGCTGTCCTCTTAAGTTTAATTGCAAAGAAATAAGTTTTAATCATCCATAAATGAAGAATAAATGTTTGTTAGTTTTTTACACAAATTACCTTATTTCGTTGTTGGAAATCTTTACGCCAAATTAATACATTAACATTAAAAATTATAAATATCGTCACAGGGGGCGAATAATAAAAAATGTTATTATTGAATCATTTTCTATGTTTATTTATCCAACTCGATATTTAGCTATTGAAGAAATATCTTGAAAATGTTCTACTTTACAACTAATTTTATAACAAGGAGAACTACAGGGTGACCCAAGAAAATCAAAAAGATTTTGTTTTATTTTTAAAAATTAATGAACGAAAAGCAAAACACTGCTGCTTGCTGCATGTGCAAGATTTATTGCATCTATTTTTTGCGAAAATATGAAATCAATATTATATCCAAGAGAAAATTACAGAATCCGCATCCGTTTAGAAATGTTTGGGTTTTTATTTTGCTTTAGCTAATTAAGTTTATTTTGAAAATACTTATAATAATAGCATGTAATTGAGAACAAAGCAAACAGAGATACTTAAATATATAAACACTAAAAATAGCGCATCAAAAAAAAAACAACAGGTGATATCAATTAAAAAACAATCGGAAGGTTGTCGCTAGATGTATATTGGCGGAACGTGACAATTTTAGGTGCTGTCGTTTTGGCGCCGTTGTTTTGGCGATGCCACCTTTGGCGATGCCACTTTTGGCGATGCCACTTTTGGCGCCAGGATGTTTTGGCGCCGATCGTTTTGGCGCAAGGACATTTGGACGCTTAATTCCCGGTTGGGAACTAACCCCATATAATTAATTTTAATAGACCTTGTAATCAGAAATTGTTAAAAGTTAATGTGAAATTCTTCAAATATGAGTGATTCGAAAGTTCGAGTACAATAAAACTAAATTCAATTTACCGATTAGTCATGCTCATAAAGGCAGTTTTATTTTCTCCTTTACCCTCTTAAACATGACAATATGTATGTAGTTTGTTTATTATAGACATTTTCTACAAAAGTATCGCTTTAAATGAGTATCTTGGGGTTGGTATCCAACCGAGAATTTGGCCCTGACCTACATAGATTCAAACAAGTGAAACGGCGCCCATATGTCCCGGCGCAAAAACGACCGGTGTTTTTGATTGCAAGGCGCCGCTACTTAATACAATATAACTTGGTTACAATGAGACCTTTAGGACTACAACATTTGGTCGTTATATTCGTTACGCGTTATATCCAAGAAATTGATAGATAAATAATAATAGTAGGTACTAAAGCTTTGCTTAGCCTGTTACTATCAGCAAAAATACAGTCGACATTTAAAAGTCTTGAAATAGCAAATCCACACACACAAGTCCTGAAATTAAGTAATTAAATTATTCTTAAACTAAATTTTTCTCCTTTACAAGAATTTAACTAAAAAACATAACCAATAGCCGCAACTCCAGAAATTGTAGTAAATATAAGAACTAATATTTAAACATTATTGGGAACACCTCTTGCTAGTAAGCAATTAAATTCCTGCGCAAACTGAACATCAGTACATGAAAATTCCATAAACTAGCCGCTTCTTTTTTCAATGTCTATAAAAAATATTACATGCAGGGTGTTCCTAAACATTTGCGAAAAACTTAAAGCACGTTTAACTGAGGTTATACAAACCCTAAATCACCTAGTAATTGTTTTCAAATACAATACCGTTATGGAGGTATGGGGCTTCAAAGTTTTTTATGTCTGTTAGCTAAAATGTAAATAACTTTTTTGTTTCTTGTTCCATTTTGATACGCTCCGTCGTTTTGGAAACTAAACAGTCCGACCTTAATTTCTAGTAAAAAAAATGTAGAATTGCGTGTGAAAAATTTCTACCCTGAAATGAAAACTTTGGTTTAAAAATTTGGAAATTAGGTGCTTGTACTTAAATTGTTATTTCTATCAAAACTTTGTTAAATAACTCTTTAAATATTAAAATTTCGGAAAACATTCTCAAGACCTATTTTTTGTAAAACAGAATACTGGTGTGAAGCTTTTCAAGATATATAATTTACACATTTTTTAACGAATTTTTCATTTCTGGGTCGAATTTCATCAACTATTCACACTCAATTGTACATTTGTCTAGAAATTAAGCTTGGGCTGTTAGCTTTCCAAAACAACTAAGTTTATAAAGATCGGTCATGAAACAAAAAAGTTATTTTTTTACAATCGATATCCAAAGTAGGCATTTGCGCTCGTATTTGACAACGCAAACGTCATCTTTTTCGATGAATGTCACTTTGTCGCTTATAAGCGA
>JABXWE010012769.1:0-28806 GCA_014611495.1 Limonius californicus
GGTCGGTGTACTCAATGCTACGATCTGTATTAACTGTAAGAAACAATATTGACATCAGCCAATATACGAAGTTAATCGCATACCTAAAACACCAATCTGTAGGATACAAACCAAAAAAATCAAGAACTTTCACCAAAGAAGAATTGTTCAAATTCCTCTATGAAGCGCCAGATGAAATATTTTTAATGAAAAAGGTAAATAACACTAATCATTACTCTGTAAATATTAATAAGCTATTTTATTGACAGGTAGTATTAATTATGGGAGTTTTCGGTGCATGTAGACGAGATGAACTTGTGAAAATGACCATAGAAGACATTGAAGACAAAGATTCGCTATTAATAGTAAAAATTCCTGACTCAAAAACAAGAAAAAGTCGTGTCTTTACTGTTACTAATAGTGAAGAACTTGATTTTTTATAATTCTACAGAAGGTATGTTGCGTTGAGACCATCAGATTACGACACCCCATATCGTCTATTTCTACGATATTGTAACGGAAAATGCTCTAAACAAGTGGTGGGAATGAATATAATTGGAAAAATACCCTGTGAAATCGCCCAGTATTTGAATTTATCAGATTATAAATTATATACAGGTCACAGTTTTCGTCGCACGTCAGCTACTCTTCTAATTAATGGAGGAGGTGATATCATCCAACTGAAACGTCATGGAGGTTGGAAAAGTTCTTCTACAGCCGAGGGATACCTTGAAGAAAGCATTAATAATAAAATTGAAACGGCACAGAAAATCTTGGGTAAAGGTGAATCATCTAAAGTGCAAATTGTTGAATCAGTAACAATGGCGGAATATACAATTTCAAACTCATCTAGACTTTCTTCATCGTCTGGAATTGTCATAAAAAATTGTAAGAACTGTAATTTTAATTTTCATTCCTCAAATTAAATAAATTTTTGGAAATATGTGAACTCTCGATTGTAGAAAAAATCTTGTGTGTAATTCGAGCGCAAATTCATTGTCGATTTCAAGAGATTGCCGCGCTCCTTCGTCGCGCGGCAACTGTCTCTTTCAATCGACAATATATCATTTTGCGCTCTTAATACACAAATAGCTATTTTAAAATTCTGGCAGTTAATTACAGCATATGTTAGTTATTTACTATTTATTGTTTGAAGCTCCTGCCGCAAAATAGAAAATATACCAGGATTTAATTATTATCCTTACAATGATCATGACAATACCCCAGCATTTTAATCATTTGAGAACGGTATATTCAATTCACATCCTAAGCCTATACGTGACCCCTTGTAACTATTTGTACGAGGGTTGGAACTTTAATAGTGGCAACTATTTTTCTACAACTGATACAAAAGCGATACGTGTTACCAAGTTTTACTGTCCTTCAAAGTAGTCACCAGCATTGTGTACAACCCGTTACCAGCGATGTGGAAGTGGTAGGATACCTTTAGCAGCGCCTGTTGTGTTGATAGTTCGCATGGAGCGGTCTACTGCCTGAAGAATCACTGGAACAGTTCTGAAGCGAATGCGACGAAGTGGTTCCTTCATCTTAGGAATCAATTCAAAGTCACAGGGGCTTAAATCCGGGGAGTATAGTGGATGGTACAGCACTTGCCAGCCCCATCTATCGAACAAATCAGCCACAGCTTGCGCTGCATGCGGCCCAGCATTGTCCTGCAAAATGATGGGTGGCTTCTGCAGAAAGTGTCGCCGCTTCTTTCTCAGAGCTGGTCGCAGGTTGTGTTCCAAAAATGAACAGTAATACCGCGCATTAACGGTCTGGTGTGGGGGAACGGTATGCGTTATGATATCACCATCACAGTCATACATGAGAATCACCATAACTTTCACATTGCTGGGGTTCTGACGAACTTTCGATTTTCGTAGTGACCCGTAATGACGCCATTCATTCGATTGGCGTTTCAGTTGTGGCGAGTACGATTTGGCCCATGTCTCATCCACCGTAATGATAAGGCGTAGGAAAGCCTCTCCTTCGCGCTCGAGGTGGTTATGAGCAGTCGTATCGTAGCCATTTCTGCATTTCCGTCAAATCATGCGGAACCCATCGTGATACAATTTTTCTCATGCCCAGACGTTCCTTCAGAATGTGAAGCACAGTCGTATGCGCTAATCCTGTCTCTCGGGCCAGCTCACGAATCGTATGGCGTCGATCAATGTCCAGTAATGGGGCAAGACCGTACACTTCTTCTTCACTGACACTAGGACGACCTGGCCGACGCATGTCTACCACATTTTGGTGTCCCTCGTTGAAAGCTTTTACCCACCTTGCCACTGTTCTGTAAGGCAATGCAGATTCCCCGCAAGCCTCTGGAGGACCTTGATGACATTGTCGTGCTGTACGACCTCTGGCACATTCAATCTTTATCCAACTCCGTTGTTCCTGTTTCGAAAACATGTGGGAAGGGAGAGTCCATTTGCTCTAAGGTAAGGTAGGTATGTAACTAAAGTGTGGTATAAGCGACATTATTTGGTTCCGTTGCATGGCGTCTCTACAGCAGTGTTGCCACTGTTAACGTTCCAACCCTCGTATTTCCGGAAGGAAACGCATACCTTGCAAATGAGTACATAAACTTCGCCAAGGAATTCAATTCATCAGTGGAATAGATCTAATTGAAGACTGTCATATCTAACCCAATACTTAACACTTTACTACAATATAAATATTTCCAGAAATAAACTAAGATATTGGAGATGCGCATTTTATCTCCTACAAGGAATCCAATTTTGTAATATTATTCACAGTTCACTAAATAGAAATGAAGAAGGTGTACTGCAATCATACCTAAGCCCATATTTAACACCTTTTTACTATTTCTATTTCCAGAAATAAACCATTGTATAAGAGATGATCATCTCGACTTCGCCTAAGAATTCAATATAATAATACTGTGCACCTCCGAGAAAATCTTATGGAAGACTATTTAATTAAATAATATGTAACTTCATGCTTAACACCTTACTACGATATTTATTAATATATTGGAGATAATATGTATTTTGACTCCGCTAACGAAATCAATTTGCCATGTCGCATACTACTGGCGAAATATAATTGAAGACTGTGTACTAAAATCATATATACCTCATATTTAACACCTTGCTACCTTTTTTGCCGGAAATAAACATTGTATTGAAGATCATCATATCAACTTCGCCAAAGAACTCAATTTTGCAATATTGTGCACCGTTCACATGATCTAATGGAAGACAATCTATTGAAATAATATCTAACTCTATACTTAACACTACAATATTTATATTTACGTAAATAAACCAATATATTATAGATGTGCATTTTGTCTTCTCCAAAGAATTCAATTTTGCAATATCGTTATTGAAGACAGTGTATTAAAATAATATCTAACTCTATATTTAACACTTTGCTACTTTTCCTAGTTCTGGAACTAAAAAATATATATGAAAGGTAAACGCTTTGACTCCAACAAGGAATTTAATTTTGCAATATCGTATATCGATGGCAAGATTTAAATGAATACTAGAGGAAGTCAGAAGATGTTTTGAAAGAGAATATATAAAATCCTTTAATATCTTGAAAACAATTCTGCTATACGGTTCGTCGCACTAACCATTGTAAGCTTTTCTGGTTTATGAGTACTAGCAAGTGCTTCAAAACTAATACAATATATGCATAAGGTAGTAGGACTTATAAAAACATCATTTGAGGAAGCCATAATTTTTAGAAGCACTTTTTTATAATAACAACATACAACAATAATTAAGGAAATCGTGTTTTCCTCCTGCTCACTTATTATACAACAAAAATAGAACGATAATGACCTAGGACACAAAAACAATATAGAAGGTAACTTGTATCAAAACATGTTTTGGTGTAGGTAATGTATACAGTATGTTGCATATCACGGTAGAGTATCTTCTTTGATGTAATCGAATCCCTTGATGCCCAATTGGCTCCGTTTCCTTTGGCTATCCATTTAATCAGCGTTGCGTTGCTATTGAATGTCGAGTTCAAAGACTGTGTTTATGTATACAATAAGAGTTCCCAAGAACGACCTTACTCGGTTATTACACCTAAGAAATTATGATACAATGTTTTCAGCGCTTTCATTCAAAAGCAAGTAAAGCAGAGGAAAGGACAAAATGAGTGCTACTAGTGAATAATGCCAGAGAATTCAAGTGAACTGACTTGGGAACTCATTACTCCCTAATAGGATATTCATGGAAGTGTTGTTAAGGAGCGGCTCGTTTTCGAATTTTTCCCTTACCTCTTAGGTTTTGATTCACCGTTTAATAATGTTGACCTATTTTTGTATACAAAACACTGCCAACTTGCAAATTAAAATATAACGTTATTATATGCAGATTTATTTAAAAGTAAGTATAATAAATTGGATAAAATTAAAAAAAACATGTTGTTCTTAAAATAGTGGGTTTTATTAAATTTGTCTTAAATTTTGTCCACCATTTTCTGTATTTGCCTATAGGTTTCTTCCAAATAGCAGGGACTACATTGTAACATAGTAACAATATTCGTTAGAAATCGATTGCTTGAAAGTAAGGGGTATTTGATGGACGTCTAAGAAAACTTTTCCTTTAAGGTTTTATGTGTCGTGATAGTATTACCGTAGCAATTACTTCAAAACATATTATTGTAAAGGAACATTTTTACTTTAAAAATATGTTCATATTTACTACAACTAGCAGTCTGATAATTGTACTAACTTGTGAAGAATCTTCATCAACAAGCTTTTCGTCACCTGGTCACTTTTTCTCTGCCAGCGTTAAGGTAGAAACACGGAGGACATACAGTTTAAAGTCGAATCCAAATGAAAGAATTTCAAAAAAAAAACTTTAGCATTAAGAAGCCATGGATGCTGGCCGGATTAGGAAATTTGATGTGGTGGATTGCATCGCTAGATTTTTATACGTTACGTGGTAACGCAGGGGAGGCAAACCCAAGCCATAATCGTCGTTTTGCCTTCTACTCTATCAACTGACTTACCATTACACTTCATTCTTATATTAATATTTACCTATCAATAGTTTCATAATATAACCTCCTTACAATTTAACATCATTATAATGTATTCTTTAATCATATATTTTATTATTACTGCCGTGGAACAACAACAAATGCGCAATTCATTATTGCCTACAAAACTAATTATATTAAACTGTTACGGTGCAAATTTTAATTAACTTCAAGGAGTAAATTAATGCATTCCCTTTGTATTATTTCAGTTAGCTAAGCACGCCTTCAGGAAAATAACATACATTTCAAGAAAGTAATTGTGAATTTTCAATTTCTCAAGTGCAATTGAAAGCATTTCGGTAGCTTTTTCATTAAATCTGTTCACCGAACGTCAAGGTTTGTTTTTATTTCCGTGTTAAAGACATAATTCACTTATATTCTTAATTAAACATTTTCCGCTCAAATTTCGGAATACACACTGAGAGATTATGGAGGTCGTTCGAAAGCTTGTCATACTTACTCCAAGATATGTTTGAAAACCATTTAGGTACCAAAACCACAAGTGTGCCGAGTATTAGTACAACATATATTAGCATGTCAAAAGCATGTTTCTGTACCAACTACCCTAAATAATACAACTCGACAATCCTGTGAGGAGACAACGGACTAAAGCGGCAAACTTGCGTAATTCAGACTTGTGAACTGTGCCATGAACTTCTTAGATGGCTTTTGTGCGCTCATTTAACCATCAGAAGTAATCGTAACAGGGTTGGGCATATAAATAACTTACAGGGATCCTTCAGCTTCCAAACCAAAATCAAATTACACAAGATAAACTAAAAATTGTTTTTGTAGTAAGATTTGTAACCACTAGCCACTAGAAATACTTACACTGCTAAGCAAAAAAATGCAAACGTATTGTCGTCATTGTTAAATGTATTCAAATGTCTGCCATATACGGTGGTATCAAACAAATAACTTAATCCTAGTTACTTCTGAAAAAACACCGACATGTATTTGATAAGTTACTATAATTGACAGTGATTAAAGGGCTACTAAAGTTGCTGGAAATATCCTAAATACAGCGTTGTCTATCGCCACCGTATCGGTGTTAATATGCGACCTTTCTACATACTATTAACTAGTAGACAATATATCCAAAGTTATAATAAAGGGAAAAAATATATAAAAATTGATACCTACATTTATGATATCTGTCTATACATAATTCAATTCTTTTTTACCTTATTACAAATAATTATACTTTAATAACGTAATGCAGACATCCCTATTGTCGACATTTATCTAATTTTCATAAAATCAGAAGCTTCGATAAAGAATTTATTTAGAAGTATACTAAACGTATTGTTTTTACATTGGCTGCAGTTCACATTACATCGTTCAAATGGATAGCCTAGGGGGCCTCGGTGGTCGAGTGCGGGAACGCATTGCCACTCGAGGCCACAGTGAAATGCAGTCAATCCGCTGGGCAATCGAATATCAGCTGGGGCGACCGCATTTCGCTTAGTTAAGTTTAGGGTGCATGTTGCATGAATGTTTAGTGTGTAAGGGACGCCCGCAACCCCTGAAGTAATGCGAAAGCGGTTCCAGGAGGTGGCGGCACGGTAATATGAATGAATGAGAAAACAATGGATAGCCTAAGTCTCGGGTATATAATAGTTTACCAATGATAAAGATCACCTTCGGATTTTAATTCGCACGAATGCCTTTTATTGTACCCTACTAGACACAATGGAGTATTTTTTGATAATTGTAAAATAATTTGCGCTTATCTGCGAGATTATCCACATTTTCAATTGCATTTTAGAAGTTATGCATATCATTGGATAGAGGAAAACTATTTTAGTTCTACATTAAATATACAATTACATCAATAATGCAACGTAAAAATCTGTGTGTCTGATTTATTGAAATAAAAGTAATTAGAATCAAATTGTTTTCAATGAAATTGTAAGTATGTAGGCTAGACATTTCGAAATGTTGATACTAAATACACAAGAACATCTAGACAAATCATGTTAGATAAATAGTTGCTTGAACCCAATCACTTATTAATATCACATAACACGATAAAGGTATATGTGAAGATAAACATAACTAAATATATTGGAAGCATTTGCAGACTCACATAGTAGGTGCAATGAATTAACAAATTAAATATTTAGTAAATAGTAGAAGTCTCAGTTTGTATGGGTTCACAAACAGCTAACAGGCATAAGCCAATTAAGTATTATTATCTTGGCAAAAAAATACATTAAGATCAAATCCTTGCCCGCCCAAAGGTTTGAATAATATAAACACACGGCCCTGTTTAGGCTCAAACTTTTAGAGCAAATGCTTGTAAAGGCAGACAAGCTATAGGTCGGTCTTTACCTGATAATGCTGGGTGTAGTTCCCAAACGACGACGCGGTCTAAGCCGAAAGTATATTGTAATATTGACAGTTCGAGAAACCGCGAAAGCCTCAAAGAATATCGTTTTTACTCTACAGCAGAAAATATATATTACTAAATATGTAACCTGGTGACAATGAAAGCTCGAAGTGCTTCACAAGCGTAGATGGTTTTGCTACAAATACTTTCAAAATGCTTAACCTTGAATGGGGCTAGCTATCACTATATTGGAGAGTTTGCTTCAGATCTACAAAATAGCAGTATTGAATATAAATAATAAATTGTATAAAACCCCACAAAATACAACTACGGCTTCCATGCTGCTTGCCTGATATTAAAACCATACAGACAATACATAATAAATACCAATTTGGAAATTATAATTCATTCTAACTAAAATAAAGTTTAAATCTACTAAGCATAAATATATACATATATATAAGCGGGGGCTACCGCTTCCCGCATCTCGATCGCCAAAAACTTCTGTCTTCCCACTCATCTTCGTGTAGCCCTCTATTTCTCATGGACCATTCTATCCCTTCAAGTCAGGTTTTCTTTGGCCTTCCTCTCTTTCTGCGATTTGTGGGCTGGTACTTGAACATTCTCAGTGGCCATCTCTCGTCATTCATACGTCTAACATGTTACAGTTGCTTGTTTTCTATCCCCTCTACTATGGTGTCGGGTACTTTCGCTTCTGATCTAATGATCTTGTTTCTAATATGTTCCAGTCTTGAGGTTCTGCATGATCTTCTTAGATAATCCATCTCTACTGTTTCCAGTTTTCTCTTGTATTTATCACTGATTTGCCAGCATTCGGATCCATACGTTGTTATGGGCTCCACAAGAACTTTGTAAATCATTACTTTGGTTTTAATTTTTATTTTTGACGATCAAAGTAGGGAATTTAATTTTTGTACTACTGCTTTTCTTTGCGTGATTCTGCTCTTTATATCTTCGTCGCATGTTCCATTTTTTGTTATAATAGTACCTACCCAGATATTTGTACTGGTTGCATTGTTCAATAGTTCCATAGTCTGTCTCTATACTTTCTGCTTCTTATCCTATCACCAAATATTCGGTTTTGTTAGTATTCATCTTCAATCCCCATTTTGCGTATTCATCTACTAATTTTCGTAACATGTAGTCGCCCTCCCGAAAACATTCAATTAATCTACTACATATTTTTACATTCAGCCTTTTCGTCCTAACTCAAATTTTAACAGTTCTACAAGACTATTACAACTTATTCTAAACTACTTACAATAATACAAACAGGTACAGCGCCATTGCTAGGTTTTATTCTTAGGAACACCGCTAACTGTCAACTATACACTCTCTACTTTCTACTATTTACTATTCACTATCTACCAATTTAATTTTGACTAATTCAATCCTAAATGCCCTTTTATAAATTTCCTTTTGCACCCATAAGCGATGACCTGGTTATTACTTAATTTCCCTTATCAAGCGTATTACTTATTCCACATTGTCTAATTTAATATTCTAATATACTTTACTCACATTACAACAACTATGAAGCAATAATAATTTCATTTAGAATTTTGGATATTGGGTTCGTAACAATATATCATAACATTTTCATTTTCAGTTAGTTAAATGAGAATCTGGAAGATGAAAACAGAATTCATTAGTTACCCCAAAATATAAGATGGTGGATATATACAATTATGGTTTATTTAGCGAAACATACCCTCCCATAATATCTGAAAACATTCAATTAATCTACTACATATTTTTACTTTGAGCCTTTTCGTCCTAACTCAAATTTTAGGAGGGAAATAAATTTAAATTGCCATGCCCTTATATTAACGTATTTACACACCCGTAGTAGAGCAACGCACATTCGCTACCTTCCCAAATCAAATTCAACGCGTCGAATATATGGAACACACGAAACAACAATTGAGAATCTTGTTTCATCTCGGAAACGACATTCCACCAACAAATTTCGCAATATAGCCTTTTTTCTTTAATCCCAGTGGTATGCCGTCGGAGGAAACATAATGATATTTCAAAAGTTCTATATTCCTTAAACGATTCTGATTCCCAAAAACACGTTCCTTAAATGTGTTTAGGGTATGGTCTTGAAACATGGGCTTTGGTCTCATATTTCTTCTATAGCGTTTTGTAATTTATAGAAATTTTTACTGTTTGTGTTTAGAAACATAAAGCCGAAGCTACATAATTTATTTTAAGAGGTACTGTAGTCGTGCCGCATGTTTGTCAACCCTTTGTTATTTTTGTTTATGAGAGCCTCCAATATTACGTGACTACACGACACCACTCTCTAGCAACTTATTTCAAGGCGAACATACAAAGATAAAGCGACACCTAAATTTTAAGGACAGCGCTATTTTAGATGTCTTTAGAATTTCAATATCGGAAACAGAATGTATTTTAATGGAGATCGCATATCCTAAAGTATTCGTGTAAATACTCATTCGCAACCTTCTTCATACCGCGAATCTCTTATATATTAAATATAACTGCTGTTATGAGTGCGTATGGTTTTGTGGATAAATGAACTTGTAAGGATATCAATGTACCAATTTTAAATACCTATTTAGATATTACAATACTCATATATTATTATTATTAATTATAATTATTATTGTCTATTTTCGATAAAGTGGAAAAATACGTATAAGTAAAAGGGATACAGTTCCAAGCGGAAAAATATCCGGGTATACAAAATTAATTTTTTAAGCAGGTCATCCTGGATGTTTAGGACGAATTCGATTGTAGGATGTTTTCTATTTAAACAACTATACTACAATTGTGGTGCTCCAATTAAGTGTAAAGGAAATTAATTTATAATGTTTACATACACTGTTTCCAATATCTCGCTTTTTATTAGCTATAGACTTATTCTCTCTCGACTCCTAAACATACATGCTGAGTTAAATCAATGTTTCTTCTGCTTAAAGGGAAAGTCAACTATCTTATTGTATTTGTGCAAAATGTTCATTGTCTAAAACTGAATTACATATACAAATCCTATAGCCAATCTTATGTATTTTAAATGTCACTACCACTAGGCGTGCGCATGCGCAATTGTAGCTTTGTGTATAAATGAACCCGTACGGATATCAATGTAACAATTTAACATGCCTAGTTAGATATTATAATATTCACTTATTTATAATTATAATTCTTATTATCAATTTTAGATCCACACAACAAATACGTTTAAGTAAATGTCATACAGTTTCAAGCGGCGTATAATTTGCGTATATGAAACAAAATGGTGGTTTAACCGCAACAACCATTCTCTTATTTTTTAAGCGGAACATTCTAAACATTCGATTGTTAGATAGCTTTTCCTTAAATGTCTGTAACACAATTGTGCGGCTACAATTAATTATTGACTTTGAAGAGGAAAGTTTCCGAATTAATCAGTCCCAAAGTTTCAAAAATTTATGGTAAAGTGATTAGAGTAGACCAATAATAAGTTTAAAAAGACGGTTTTGACAGTTGTTTGGAGTTATTTCTTGAAAGAATTATTTCTTATCTTTTGTCTGTGAAAAGTAGTGTATTTGAAGTGTTTATTGAGTAGTAACTTTTTCATTTTATAAAAAATTGTTAAATTAATTGAAGATCAAGGTCATACGTTTTTGACAATGTCGTGCTCAGAAAAATGTGCTGTATCCAAATTCGTGAACAAAAGTATGGGCTCCCAAAAAATTGTCGATGACGTTATAGTGCGAAAACAAAAGACGATCGAAAAATGACAATTATCAGGAAAGATGCACTCATAAAAAATAGGGTGCACGTGTCCGAGGATTTTCAAATTTATCCACTACTTTACGATGTTATATAATATATATATATATATATATATATATATATATATACAGGAAATTTTTGTTTTTAGTATACATTGCCTATGTATACTTTTAAAAAGAACGCGTCAATTACGCCTATTGTGTAGGCAATCAACTATACAGACAACTGAAGCATGCTGTGACCAATACCATTAAATTAATTCAAGGTTAAATTGTTAGAATTGTTAGAAAATTTAAATCAGAGGGATGCGTAATAAATTTCCATAAAATAAGAACTGAAAGTAATTACGTTTTAACCGAAGAAATGAAATTAAATATTTTATGCTACGTTGAAGAAATCATAATTAATAGTTATAACAAAAAATAATTAAAAAAAAGTGTGCGATGGCCGGGAATCGAACCCGGATCAACTGCTTAGAAGGCAGCTATGCTGAGCATTACACCACCTTGCCGCTGATGTATTTGTGTTGTTCAAAGGAAGTACAATGTTCACAGACCTTACAGAAACATCACCCTGTCGATTTTTGTATTTAACAAATTAGTCACTATTTGCGTCCTATATACAAGGCGAAATACTTATTTAATATAAACACTGCATCAACATAACCTTCATACTCAAATAATTCACAACTATAGTGACGTTTGTTTCTGATTTTTAGTTGTCGGTATAGTTGGTTGCCTACACAAAAGGCGTAACTGACGCGTTCTTTTTAAAAGTATACATAGGCAATGTATACTAAAAAGAAAAATTCCCTGTATATACTCATAACATAATAAGTATTTCTCTTCGTTATGCATTAAATGCATTTTAATGATCTCATTAGAAAATGCACGAATAATGAGTATCGATTATAGAAGCGCACTTACCTTAATTGTTTTCTATTAAGTTCTAAGTACCTAATTATGAGATAAGTTGTGAATATAGTCATTAAAATTAAATATTTAATAGTAATTTCTCGAAACTATGTCAGATATGTAGTTAAACTTCAAGAAATAATTATTTTCTTGGGTGATGCAGAACTTTTTCACACCACTGTATAATCGCTATTTACTTATCTATAATACCAGATGTTGGTAAATTCATTCAAAAACTTTGCGATATGAAAATGTAACATGCAGCTGGTGATCAAATGAACGAACTATTTCACGACTGTAGCTTAAAACCTGTATATTAAATGTGTTTAATTTCACCACTTTATTAATTTACTTCGGCATATACATATTTTAAATTAACATAACCTTGAATAACATAAAGTACTTACCCTCTAGGTGACTTCAGTGCAGCTGATAGAGCAGAACACAAAGACTGTTTGTCACTGATTAACACTAACTATAAATTAAATAACTGCAATCTAGTCCCCACCTACAATACGTACTTTCTTCTTATTCTAACAGCTGGGTTATCTTTTAAAACTCCTGGAATTTCTTGATAACAATAAACGCAGTAAAATTCGTAATATACAACACTCCACTATTCGAAATACTTTGACCTTGGAAGTTACAAAGAAATTTAAATCTGCAGTGCTATATCAGAGGTTCCCAATCAATTTTTTAGAACTTAAATTTAGTTTTGCTGTGTACATTTACAATACACGATGTTTGAAAAATTATTATACCATGTGATACCATTTACCGTAATCTAACACAAAAAACTTTTAACTGCGTATATTTTTAATTTTCTAAAATTCCCTTGATTAAAATCAATAATTTTTGAGGTTATAGTTGACAAATGTGCAAAAATCCACGGAATGCCCCACAAAAGAGCTGCTAGAAATAAAAATAACAGTGATGGAGGACGGTACTAGAAATTTGAAATACTGAGAGATATCTAGATATTATATTTTAATAATAGATAATAATAGATTACAGATCAACAGGTTTTTTTTTGCTTGATATGTATTTCGACATATAATATGTAATTATCAAAAGCATTTAATGTACTAAACATTTGTAGTAGCTCATAAATTGTCCGCTATGGGAAGTTCTGGAATAAAAGACCTGAGCCAAGTCCGAAATCAACATCCAGTGTGCTGTTACCCTAGCTACTACAAATGTTTACTATATTAAATTCTTCTGATAATGACATATTGTATGTTAAAATACTTATCAAGCATAAATAAATACCTGTTACTATTATTAAAATATATCTATGAATTTCAACTAAGTAAGGCAACAAACAATTAACATATATCTAGGTATTGTTTATTTTTTGAGGAAACAAACAAATGTATACAATACACATTTGTTGTTGTTAAATAGTTGTCACATTGTTGATATAACGTTTATTTAGTAATGCTAACAAAGTATCGTTTGCTTCTTGTGCATATTGTACTTATTCTTTTACACGATATTCGATCAAACAGAGTATAATCGAAAAAGGTACGTCATTTCGACCAATTGACGACTGTTATTCTTATCACCTGTTTCGATTATTGAAATCAATGAAACGGATACCAAAAATATCGGCACTGGCGGTTGAATTTTGAAACACGTAATACGAAATACCTTTATAATTTAGTAATGAAAATTTTTGCCTTTTTTAATCACGATAGCTGTTAATATTATCAAATGGTATCAGTGAAACAGTTACTAAAAATACCGGTAGCGGCAACTGATTTTTTAAGCTCACATCACACAAAGATACTTATAATTTAGTTGAGGTAATCCCTGCCTTTCTTCTTAAGCATAATAGCTGTTTTTATTATCACTTGGAATAAGTGAAACAGTTACAAAAATACCGGTAGCTACGGCTAAATTTTGAAGCAGACAACACACAAAAATATTTATAGTTTGTTTATGGAAATCTTCACCTTGCTCTTTAATCATAATAGCTGTTTCTATTATCAACTGGAATCAGTGAAAAAATTACCAAAACTACCAGTAGCAATGACTGAATTTTGAAGCAGATAACGCAGAAAAATATTTATAGTTTGGTTATGGAAATTTTTACCTTTCTTTTTAATCATAATAGCCGTTCCTATTATCAATTGGAATCGGTGAAGTAATTACCAAAAATCCCGGTAGCAATGACTGAATTTTGAAGCACACAACACGAAGATATTTATAGTTTGATTATGGAAATCTTCGCCTTTCTTTTTAACCATAATAGCCGTTTCTATTATCAACTGGAATCAGTGAAACAGTTACCACAAATACCAGCAGTAACGGCTGAATTTTAAAGCAGACAACACTGAAAAATATTTATAGTTTGGTTATGAAAATTTATACCTTTCTTTTTAATCATAATAGACGTCCCTATTATCAGTTGGAATCAGTGAAACAATTACCCACAATACCGGTAGCAATGGCTGAATTTTAAAGCACATAACACAAAGATATTTATAATTTGGTTACGGAAATCTTTGCCTTTCCTTTTTATAATATTAGTTATCTCTATTATCAACTGGAATCAGTGGAATGGTTATCAAAAATACCGGTAGCAACGACTGAATTTTGAAGCAGACAACACACAAAAATATTTATAGTTTGTTTATGGAAATTTTTGCCTTTATTTTTATTCATAATAATTGTTTCTATTGTCAACTGGTATTGGTGAAACAGTTACCAAAAATACCTGTAGCATCGGCTGAATTTTGAAGCACAACACACACAAAAATATTTATAGTTTGGTTATGGAAATATTTGCCCTTCCTTTTAATCATAATGGCTGTTTCTACTATCAACTGGAATCAGTGAAACAGTTACCAAAAATATCAGTTGCAACGGTTGATTTTTGAAGCAGAAAACAAAGAAAAATACTTATAGTTTGTTTATGGAAATCTTTGCCCTTCTTTTTAATCATAATAGCTGTTTCTATTATTAACTGGAATCAGTGAAACCGTTACCAAAAATATCAGTAGCAACGGTTGATTTTTGAAGCAGACAACAAAGAAAAAGGTTTATAGTTTGTTTATGGAAATCTTTGCCTTTCTTTTCATTCATAATAGCTGTTTCTATTATCAACTGGGATCAGTGAACCAGTTACCAAAAATACCAGTAGCAATGGCTGAATTTTGAAGCAGAACCCACACAAAAATATTTATAATTTGGTTATGGAAATCTTTGCCTTTCTTTTTAATCATAATTGACTTAAATCAGTGAAACAGTTACCAAAAATTCCAGTAGGCAAGCTGAAATTTGAAGCACACAACACACAAAAATATTTATAGTTTGGTTATGGGAATCTTTGCCTTTCTTGTTAATAATAATAGGTAGATGTTTCTATTATCAACTGAAATCAGTGAAACAGTTATCAAAATTATCGGTAGCAATGGCTGAATTTTGAGGCACACAACGCGAAGATATTTGTAGTTTGGTTATGGTAATTTGTGCCTTTCTTTTTAATCATAATAGCTGTTTCTATTATCAACTGGGACCAGGGAAACAGTTAGCAGAAGTGTCAGCAGCAACAGTTGATTTTTGAAGCAGACAACAAAGAAAAATATTTACAGTTTGTTTATGAAAATGTTTACCTTCCTTTTTAGTCATAATAGCCGTTCCTATTATCAACTGGAATCAGTGAAGCAATTATCAAAAATACCGGTAGCAATGGCTGAATTTTGAAGCACACAACGCGAAGATATTTACAGTTTGGTTTTGGAAATCTTTGGCTTTCTTTTTAATCATAATAGCTGTTTCTATTATAAACTGGAATCAGTGAAACAGTTACCAAAAATATCAACCCTCCCTCTTCGCTCCTCTCCCTCTCGCTCTCCCTGATCTGTCTCTCCCCCGTTTCTATCTCGTCTCCTCGATCCTCTTCTTTCTCGCCTTCCTCATCTTCCCAACCATCCTTGCTCTCATCTCCTCATGGAAAATATGATTGGAAAAATGATAAAAAATATAAAATGGTTCAATTGAAATGAATAAATGAATGAAATGAATTATGTTGAAGCAACAAAAATAACTATCCTACAGCTATTAATAATGTGCTGTCTTGGGAAAAAGTGTAAGTGAGTTGCTGATAAGGATGTTGTTAAACCCTTCTGATTCATAAACATATTCGAGAATACTATTGACATGTTTAATGCTTGAACAAATGTTTTATATTTTTTTCATTAATTTTTTCCTTTGCATATTTTCTTTATGGGTGGTCCTCCTTAAATATGTTTTCGTTTACCATACACGATTACCAATAGCTTATCGTTCAAGCTAGAAACTATTTATTTGACAGAAAATCGACATGTTGTTATGTTGTATTCGAATATGATGGGATTACGATATATTACTAATAGCATGAATTAATCTGTGGGATAAAACGCTTTGCCAGCAGTTGCCTGTATTGAATCATACCTGCGCCTTTTAAAGAAATGCAATGTTTTTATTATTTAAGGGACAGCAAAATCTAATGTTTTCTTCACGGGGAAGTTTGATTGATTGAGTCCCACAAAAAATTATATTTTAATATGCCTTCATATTTCTTACAGTTTTGTGTTCTAAGCAACCTCTAAATTTACTGCTAAAGCCGATTATTCTATTACTTTATAATATACACTTCGTTTCATATGAAATGCACCACCCATTAAAAATAAGGCTACGGCCTGGGACAAACACAAGAGGTGATCTTCTGCCGAAACAAATCGCACCCCAAACCATAACTCCAGGTGTTAAAGCTGTAAGGCGTCTTTCAACAAACTCTAGATTTCGTCTTCTCCTCGATATCGACGTACCTTCCTACGGCGGTCATTTGCCCACAAACAAAATCTTGATTCGTCACTGAAGACAATGTCGTTCCAATGCTGCCGCTGTTGACACCAAGGAAGCCTAACAGCCTGGTGATGTGCAGTTAAAGGGAGCCGTTGGAATGGAGGGTAGGATCGCAGTCCAAAAGAAGAGATTTTTCTGAAAATTGTTGCCATTGACAGGCGGCGGTGAAGAGCTCGCATCCAGTCTACAGCAACAGACCTTATTGCTTGAAGGTGGTCTCGTATAGCCATTCTTTGAAGAAGTCGATCTTCACGAACATTACTGCTACGTGGAGGTCTACCAGCGGAACGATTAGCTGAGTGCCTTCTTCTGACCAAGCAGACCATATTCGTGCAACTGTAGTGTGGTCACGATTTACCCTTCTAGCAATTTCACGAAGAGAAAGTCAAGCTTAATGTTAATTAATGTTTACTAGATATTGGTTTGTTTCTAAGCAACAAGTTGATGAGATACAGTAGACGAACCCCACACGCACTTGATTTTTTTTAATGGAAATAGTGATCATTTCATACGCAATAATAAAACATTATTTTAGCAAATTTTCAAACACATAGCTTTATTTTTAATGGGTGGTGCATTTCATATGAAACTGGGTATAAATTAGTAGTATCAACATTTTATTTGAACTGGTAAGTGTACATCGTAACTTTAATTTTAGTTTCACATTAATTGATAATTAACTACACTCCAATCCCTAATGATTTTTAACTTAAATACTTTGTTTATTGATAAATATTGAACCCGTGGTAGTTAATAAAACGTTAAACACAAATGTGTTTCGTTCTGAAATTAATACTATTGTTTTTGTGAAACCAGTTTATTGTTACTTTTCTGTCCTTCAAAATAAATATTGACAAATAAATATTACCCTGGCAAAAAATTCCGATTTTGCTAGCGCGTTTTCACGTTTCCCAACCAATTTCCCGCTTACAATAATTACTTTCAGGGGCGCCTTTTCAGCAACATTTCCGTGAGCTGGGGATTCCTTTTAGCTAAACCTGGTTTGTACTACAACCAAAACAGATGCACACTTGTACGCAGTAAAAATTTTTATGAAGAAATTCACGGATGAATTAATTTACTGGCTTGAAATTTTCGCTGCAATTCTGGCGAAACTTGAAACTCCTGCAAATAAACTGTGCAATTTCTAGAAAACGTAGCAAGGGAACTAAGATATAGGAAATTAAGTTTGTTTCATTTCCCTTTCATATACAAGTTTATGACGGACTGCTTAAACCTCAAAAAAACTTGAAGTAATTTTCAGACTTTTTGGTTTTCTTGACGTAGCATTGCCTGTTGGGTTCTCTTCTTGAAATAAATTGTTAATCTGTCCAAACACGCGTAGCGCTTCTATAGCAAATTACATCCGGGAGCAACAGAAGCCAAATATAAATCCCGTGAAAATAGGTTTTCATGCTTGTTAAGTTAGTCAATACATTTTTTTGAACTTGTAATCTATGAGAGATAAAGTATATTCAGTATGGGAAAGTGCCAACGCGGTTTCATTAAAAAACAATGCAATATCTAAATATTTCAATAAATATATTAGTGCTAGAAGAAAATTCTACTAAATAGTTACTTCTGAGAAATGTATGTAGCAGCAGGAAATTAAACAAACTAATTTCCTATATCTTAGTACGTATCTAGAAATTACATAACACAACGTGAAAAAGCTCCACAAGAAATATAAGAATTAAACCTTCAAGGATAAAATTTAGTTGCACACAGTAATAGGTAGGTAGTTTCTCTAAAGATACTCGTGGATATCCTGCACAAACATGAAAATGTTTATTGCGTACAAGTGTTAAATCAGTTTTGGTTGTAGAACGTGAACACGCCAATTTTATCTAAAAGGAATTCCAGCTTACAGGAATGTAGCTGAAAGGGCAACCCTGAAAGTAATTATTGTAAACGGGAAATTGGTTGGGAAGCGTGAAAGTGCGCTAGCACCAACGGATGTTTTTCGTCAGAGTAATATTTATTCGTGAATATTTATTTTGGGGGAGAAAACTGAAGAGAACATTATCCCACAAAAATTATCCGCTCAAATATTATTGATTTGGGAGAAAACATGCAGTCGCGCTTGCTACGATAGTTTTAAAATGTTCACAATTAAATAATGCATACCTTAAATCAACATAGCCAACAGAAAATTAATTACACAATAGATTCCCATACTAAACAATTTACATATAGGTAGGTAAAGCAACCATTCATTTAACACGAAACTTTACGTTATAAATTGTTTTCAGTTACTTAAAAATTTAAAACTATTGCCAACTTCACAGCCTTGAAAACTGCTTCTACGTTTATTGGTAAAATATTTACGTAAACAGTTATGGAAAATTATTCTCCTAAAATGGAATTCCTTAATTTAAATCAACCTGAGGCCCAATAACATTACAGTATAGTCCAATGATCCTGAAAACATTAAATTTGAAATTATCTGAAATTCATAATTTTGTATGATACTCTCTTTTCCCTCTATTACTCCGTGTAGTTATTAATTAATATAAACTAATAATTGTTTTGCCCTAGCTTTATTACTTCTTCCAAATTGATATACATAGAGTAGATATTTCGAAGCAAAGTTTGGAAACCAAGCTATATTAAAGAGTATTTGACAAATAGACTTCTAGTGTATCCCTATTGAAGAAATCTATTTGAAAATTTGCTCTCTTCAACCTCGCGCTTAGTAGCTATACAATTTATGTAATGTTTCTACAAATGTTTCGCGCCCTATTCAAAATTTTAAATTTTAAAAATATTTTAATTGGCTCCAACTCTACGATATAGATACAACATTTGGAAAAGAAATCAAATGGTATACCTTTTCGTTCATAACATATAACAAAGGAAGACCATAAATGGTAAAAATGAAAATGTAAGTAGTTTTATAATTGCTAATTGCAATTGGAGAGGAAGTAAAATTATAAAAAGTTGTCGCCATTCTGGAACATTAAAAATAATTTAATCGTTTCCATAAGACATTTTTTCTCATTGCATTACCCTTTCTTTTTTTCTCTCCTGCTTTCCATCGCTGTTTCATTGCATTTCTCTTGGTTTTTATGTCTCTCTCTCTTTCTGAATTAGTCTCTGTTTACCTTTCTCTTCAACTCTCTGTGTCTGTGCTAGCTTCTGTGTATTCTTCTTGTAACGTTGCGCCCCGCTGCTCATGCGTGGCGCGAACGCTCAAAAAATGTATAACCTGGGTAGTCTCTGGAGTTGTTCAGAATTCAATTATATGTGCTTGGAAAAAATGAATTTATTAACATACGTAATGCGATAAGTACATAAAATGTATAAATTAAATAAATATGAAACTCTAATTAATTATTACAAATCAAATGTATTTCGCCGCCACTGGTTCTCGTTGTAGTCCCAATGGTTTGGTCGTCCTGGTCGATGGAACTACTGCCAGCTGGTTCTGGTAGATCAAGCTTCCTTAGGTGGACAAAATGGCCGCCGCTGTCACCTGTACGAGTCCAACATAAACCAACCAATTAGCCTTAATTTGTTG
This sequence comes from Limonius californicus, assembly GCA_014611495.1. NCBI lineage: Eukaryota > Metazoa > Arthropoda > Insecta > Coleoptera > Elateridae > Limonius > Limonius californicus. The sequence continues at coordinate 20,396 of JABXWE010012769.1, forward strand.
TTGCCAAAGGAATTAAATTCCCTTGCGATCGGATCAACGGTATACGGGATTCGTGATAGTGAATGATACACTTTCCAGTTTAAGAATGTGGGCTTTAATGAAATCAACCGTGACAGTCTTTGTGCACAAGTTCACCGGTGTTTCAATCGACGCCAGTAGCTTCCAGAATAAACAATCTGTGTGTATTGAATTGCAAACGTTACTGTAATCAATCTTCAAACAGGCGATTTCTACGTAAATCAGTTTTCCTGGAAGTCAAAACTCAACCTACACTGTTTTTAACAGTACAGTTGTGTTACAAATCATTCAACTTTGCTTTGCTTAAATTATTACTCGGATAGGATTCTGACTTTTACAGTGAAAATGTCTGGTACACGGACAATGCACTCTTATTAGTGGACTAAAATTCTCCAGTCTTTCTAAAGAGAATGGGGTTACTTTCCCTATAAACTTGCACAAAAATTACTCTGTGACAGAATTTATAGATCGCTTTGAACTGTTCAAAATGCTCCAAATCAATTCAAATCTTCTAGCGGGACTTAACAAGAATTTGCCGTTTCGTGAAATTGCTCCACAAATCAAGACATACCTTGTACAGGGTGTTCAACTACTAACAACAGGTGTTATTAAAGTTAAGATACATCACCAATTCAGACACTAGTTCTCCTAACAATAATAACCTTTATACAGGATTATTTAATGAGGTTCACCGATTCAAACACCGGGAAACCAACAATAAAAATGTTTGTCACAGGGCAAACATACTACAGGGCACTCAAATGAACAAGCAAAGCAAGTTAAATATTTATATCTATTAACTTTACTGTCAAAAATGGTCCTGGAAATCCAACTATTTCGAACGGCGGTATAATTTAATAAATTACCCCAACAGCTACCTACGATCGACGGACACTAGCTCGCTCAGCTTCAGACTCGGTAACTGGAAAATCAAAATTATTAAATTCGTTAATACAAAGGTAAAACACTGGAAAATTATGAATTCACTTACGGGTAAGCATAAGGAATTATTAAACGGATTCTACTAGACTGGTTATTTTCAGGAACGTATTTTCAACACTAGGATATTTAAGAATACTCTTAAAGAAGGCTGAGAAATATTTTCTGACTTTTGATGAAATCAAGAGCCAGGAAATAAAGTTATTTCAAATGGCCGCGCTCGTGCTTTTATACAGGCCATTTCTCGATTTCCGTCATGCGCGCTCCCCCCTCTGATGTAGAGGGACGCTTGTTCTAGAACATTGCACGTTACGATTGTGGCAGATGTTTGTTGTTGGAGCTACTCTTATCTTCAAAATGTTGAAGCTTCGTGAACTTGGTAATTAAACCAAATTATGCACTTGTCAACATTTTAGATTCTAAATTCAATTTTTTCACAGTCATTGCAGAAAAGGTGTTTGGGGTGTCTGCTTTATAGAGATAACTTAGCTTTCCAGCGGAGCTCCACGCCAATCTTACCCCTTTTGCTATGCGTTGGCTTACACTGTGTTTGTTTGTTGCAAGGTATACGTAGTCAACTATTTCCTGTGGTTTTCCATCTAGGATTAAGTTGATGTTTCCTTGTATGTATATCAGTATTTTAGTTTAACTCATGGACATTTTTGGCACTACTTCTTGTGATGTATTGTTTAATCCTACTTACAATCATGTCGTGCAACTATTGCAGGATATTGCTGATTAATATTGTATGATCCGTAAATCTAAAAAGATTTAGATATACTCTTCTGGCCAATCTACTGCACTGAAGACGTTTCCCAAATACCATAATAAACAATTTAGTTGAAATGTCAGCTCTGCTTTTTATAGGGATTAAGTTTGTATCGTTGTAGACTTTTGGTATGCATTTCGGCTTTAAATGTTTTTGAGCAAACATATAACAGATATCACTTAAATTGGCTTCTCTGGTATTGATCTATGTTGTCAGTATGTCATGCACGTAAGAAAATCACACATTTGGTAGAAGGGGCTTATTGGTCTTCATCTGACCAGTATCGATTTGCTTCCATTTTTAAGTATAACTATTGTTTCTACCCTTTACTACATATTTGCGATTGCACTTTCTTTTAGGCATATGTTTTCCCAATTTATGCTTTAATTCTCTACCCCCATATTTCAGCATTTCATCCAACATAATATCTGGCCCACAAGCTTCATTTCTTTTTGTAATGCTTAGTTCATTGTTAATTTTGTCCATAGTTAATTCTAGGTTGTCTTCTGATCATAAAATTAGATAGTTTCTTCTATTTGATTCAGATTAGTATGTGCAACGATGACAAACCATGCCATAACCTAATGCACAGCCCGAGTTCCAATTTTGGTCTGCTATCCACTTAGAATTCAACTGGACTTTTTGAACTAAAGAGTTCGTGGAATTTCTTTTAGTTATCTCTGTTCGGATTGACGATAATGTACTCCTCATAAAGGGAACCTTGTACGATCACTCCCGGCAACGAAGAGTGTTTGAAATGTTATTACTTCCAATGTGATTCATGCCTGCCATACTACCGCCTACTTTAAAGTCCATAGTCCCGTATGGTTCATCCTAGAAGCATTTTCCTAGCCTTTATATCCATTAAGATATGAAAAAGGGGTAGTTCTATGTTTTTAGCGAAATTATTGGTACTTTGTGCATAGAACTTGAAAAGCTCAGCCTTTGAACATGTTCTCTGGATCAAGGTTTAGCTATCAAATCAGCGAAATGTACGTATACGTTATTGTGCACAATCACATGGTAACTCTGCATGATTGATTTGTTTGTCTTTGTACATATACAGGGTGGCAATGGATCTTCGTATTAGTGCTTCGGCATCCACCTTTCAAGTCAGTTTAATATCTAGAATTGTTCTGGCATACTTCACCGATAAAATACATTTTCATTTTCTTCTGCTACTGGAGAATATTGGTTTCCAAAACTTGGATTCGCCTTAGGCCACTCTCCTACATACCATCCATCACTGTAGTGTTGTAAGAATTCTTTACCAGAGTTCACTCACCATATTTGGAAATATGTCTTGCGTTAAAGCACCCCTCGGTGTTTCAGATAAATACTAAGAAATTTAACGAAATTTGCAGTTTATTACTAGGGTGTCTTACTGCGGGAACAAAATCAAACCATTTTATTGATATTAAGTACTAGGATATTCCTAGCAATTATTATAGAAATGGTAAGCCACGAATTCTTAACATATCTTTTTTTTAATTAATAATACTACAATCTGTCTAAGTGCGACATTCAGTAGTTGGTTTAACCTACATTGAGTAATTAAGAACTGAAAGACATGAAGGTAGAGCATCCAATGATGGCTCACCTATTAACATATCTGAAGGCTAAACGGCAATTACAACTACCTAGCCATTAGTAAAGTGTATAATGGAACCTGTGTTTATTCGCCGTATAAAATCATTCACAAACAGCACACAGATGAGTGGTTCCAACAGAGCACCATGAGGGACGTTCAAGTTTGTGATGGTTATAAGAGGCGTTGCTTGGTTACTTTGAACATACAAGTGGAATTAAATCCGTTTTCTAATAATTGTGCTCAATTCAAGTGTTGATATTTCATTAGTAATAAATGTCTCGTCTAGGGTTTTATAAGCTTCCAGAAAGTCAAAAATAAACCCTGCTATTTCTAGGTGAAGTTTGCTATAAACAGATTCCTTGAAATCATATACAATGCCAGCTAATTAGTCTGATTGAAAATAATGGTGAGCTTGGTTATACGGGTATTCTTCCTTTCCTACTTAATAAGAAGTTTCAACTGAACCAAGACTTGCAAGACCAAAAATAAGTCAACACAAAGGGTATTCACAACAATTTCTTTAAGATTTTTTGACTTATCTTGGTATCTTAGTATGAATTTACAAATCACTCTTTGAATAACACCTTACTCGATACGAGTGTCAATAAAATCCAATTCTGCTGCTTTAATATTCATCGCAATATCCAAAATAAATTATTTTTGGTATATGTATAAACCAAATCGTTATAAGATGTAATGTTTAGTTTTCGGATATTTCAATACAATGTTTTTGGAATATACGTTTAATTCTGGCCATACTCATACGTTGAAAATAACCCATTCACCCACAGCCATGCAGCAAACAATGTTCACCAAATTTTTTTATATTTTATATAAAACCAACATACAAATTCATTTAAAAATCTAAATCCGAAATTTGGTTAGCTTAATAATATATTTAAATTGATATTCATTTCCACTGTCCATCAGTTTATTGTTACACAACCCTAGCTTGCCATTGACAGGTTTCATTTTGGTGTAGGGCTTGTCATAGTAAACCAAATCAATACCACTTCAACGTTTCGCTTTGTTTTATAGGAAACTGAATTGATAATACCATTTATCTTTATAATTATCTAAGTTGGCATTCATTTCTACCTTCCAACAATAATTTCCCAATCATAGCTTACCATGGACTTAATCTTAACTTAATCTTGGTGTACGGCTTGTCATTGCAAGTCCAAATCAAGACCCATTCTACGTTTTGCTTTCTTTCATTATAAACTGAATTGACAATTTCATTTATCTTGAAAATGTAAGTTGATGTTCATTTCCGCCTTCCAACAATTATTGTTCAATAAGAGACCACTTCGTCGTTTCGCTTACTTTGTATTAGAAAATGAATTGGAAGTCCTAGTTTTCTTGAAAATATATTTAAGTTGATATTGATTTTCACATTCTACCAATTGTTGCCTAACTATAGCCTGCTATGGACAACAATAATCATGACATCGCAAGACCAAATCAAGATCTCTTCGACGTTTCGCATTCATTTATTAGAAACTGAATTCACAATACCATTTATTTTGGAAATATATTTAAGTTGATATTCATTCCATTATTTCAACAGTTGTTGAATAACCATGGTCTACTATGGACAGACTTAGCCTTGATGTTGACTTTGTCATCAAGACCAAATCAAAACCACTTCAACGTTCTGATTTCTTTTTATTAGAAACTGAATTGCCAGTCCCATTTATTTTGAAAATATATTTAAGTTAATATTAATTTCCATCTTCCACCAACCGCTGCCAAACCATAGCCTGCCATGGACAAGACTGGTCTTGTTCCTGACCTTACCATCGACCAAATCAAGACCACTTCGACGTTTTGATTGCTATTTATTAGAAACTGAATTGCAAATTCCATTAATGTTGAATCTGATATTCACATGATTTCTTTTTTCTTTTTCTTCCAACGATTGTTAATCAACCATAGAAGGCCTTAGACAGGGTTAGTCCTGGTTTTAGCCTTTGCATTTCAAGACCAAACCGAAACAACACTACCAACACATGTATTTGTATTTCGTTGTTTGAACTGTTCTCTTCTTTATTTGAATTTATTTATATCCCTACAGCTCAAATTTTATAAAAATTTCCCTTGGGAATATAAATTAACAGAAGATGTATATTAAATTATTACAGCCAAAAGAGCTTCTACTTGAATTGTTCAATCTGTGAATAGTTTTAAAATGCCAAAATTAAGACGTTTCATAAAATTAGTGCTTTTTCATAATGAAAATTGCAGAAATTCACTTTGATAAACTTAACAAATCGAAATATATCCAACAAATATTAAAATTACAAGCATTTTCGATAATCCGCTGCAAGTAAAATTTGTGCTTTCCCTGTAATAGATTTTGCGATTTTCAACAGTTCTAATTACACAGTTTCCTTTTAGTTTAATCAACAGCCTGTAATTCGCTGGCTAGTTTTAAACATTCGCATTTACGAACAATCTAGAATCTACATATACTGCGTTAACTGGCAAAGTCCAATGTGAATCATTCGAAAATTACCAGTGCAATGTTCACATTAACATTAACCGATTGAGTGAAGTACTGCAACAGTTTAATTACAAGGATATTTCGATTTATAGCATTACAAAATATTATCTAAAAGTATGTTTGGAATGCTGTTTTATACATAACAATAAGCAACAATAAGATTACACAGTAATGTATGTTATGTTGATAAATTGAATTTTTACTACAGTTTAGATTTATTGTTTATTGTCAATAACTTAGAGGTTTGTATCTTACTCTTTGATAAGAAAGACAAAATGAAAATAACTCAAAATACAGATACGTACAAGGTTCATAAAAGTAATGTGTTGTGCCTGTATTTTTCTTTCTACTGCTATTTAAAATATTTTGCTTAACTCGATATTTTAGTGAAGCATCGAACGAACCTAAGGAAACCAATGTGTTTTGTCCATTATAACCGACGTTTGCTATAAACACAAGGACGGTTAAATATAGATTTATCAAAATAATGCTATAGTTAATATAGTTAACATACAGTCCGCTACAAAATTAATGACGCTATTGGCTGCCATGTTTAGGCAACACGTATTTCATGCCATTATTAGCAACAGCAACAAACCTCCAAACATGTAGTAATAGATTGCAAGTTGAGATAGCAACGGGTATAAATATGGCTGACTTTTAGAGCGCTCTTACTAATGCCTTCGTAAAGCTCGCCATTATTGCAATATCTTTAGATAAGTATGTTTCTAGAACATCTAAATTACATAAATTACATAAATATATTACATTATACCAAGCTAAGACTTTCGCTGAAGCATAACTGAGGAAAACATTTGTATTGCAATAAGATATACAAAAAAAATAGTAAACATTGTAGGAATGTATGTAATGTAAGAAATAAATAAAAAATATCATCATCATCATCATCATCATATTAGCCCATGTTCGTCCACTGCAAATATATATTGTTATAAATGATTTATAAGATAAAAATATAATTAAATCAAATATAAGGTTAAATAGATTGAATTAGGGTGCATTCCGCAACAAATTTTTATTAAATCTTTATTTTTATTAAAGTATGATAAGTTGGGCACCGGGTGACAACTTTTAGAAACTTGTCGCCAAAGTATTTAAATTGAAAACACCACGGTCTAACTGTAGAAGATCAGAAGTATTCTATCTCAGAAGTCGGTTCAATCACACTTTACGATTATATGAGAAAATGGGCATTTTATACTATTTCCCAGTACGCAGCTGACTTCCGGCGGAATCCTTACACGTCAGTCGTAGTTCTGCGTTCTATTAACCTAAAATGCCTATAAAGCTCTGTGTAAATTCGAACGGGTATAATTATTATTTTCTGGTGTTTTCGAAGTTCTCAGGGACACTCGTGCTTCTTGCTAGTTAAGTATAATTAGTTTACCTTTCTGAAGTAATCTCTACGTCCAAATTGTAATTATCTTCTTAGAAACGTCCTTGAGCTCAAATGTTGCTTAACCTACGCTGTGACAGGGTCCACTTATTTCAATATTAATTTAGTAATTAATACCTATTAACTTACTCTTTTCTTTAAAAAAACTCGTGTTTACACTGAACAATAAACTATAACTTTATTTAATATAAACAATGTTATAATCAATTTTTAGGAGCTCAATAAAATGCGTGCATCCACACCAAAGTACAAAGGACGCTCTTTTTCATTGTTTTGTCAACAACTATCTTAGCAACTGACAAAATTTACATGGCAACGATGCTAAGAATACATAAAATTACTGTAAGGGCACTTGGATCTAAATACAATTTTAAAATTAATATTTCGACAGTTAAATTTATTTTATAAAAATGTTCATATATTAACGGCGTCACTGTTTATCCAAGTTCTGATTTTAGAAATGCACTGTACATTTCCGAAACCTGCCTCTAATACACATTCCGCACTCCTCAGATATCAAATACACATTTTCACAAAATGTTCCGATTAATGCTGCATACTCCCATGTAAATTAAATAAATCCAGAGCTAAGCTTATATCCAAGCTTTAGGCATGTCATTGTATCTTTCTGTACTATTGTTTTTTAATATAGAATATATTTAAATTAGAATTTTTAATAATCCTTTCTCTTTGTGACAGGTATTTGCAAAATATGAACTTGGCAGTGTTTCAGACCAAGCAAGAAGTAATCTGCGTTTTGGTCTGCCCTATGTTGATGACCACAATGGTACCGAATTCCAAGATATACTTTATAAAATGAAATTAACCGAACTTACGAAACAAAAAATCATCACAATATATATATATATATATATATATATATATATATCTGGCTATCAATGACACTATCCTAAACTGTATGCAGTTTGCAAGAGTTTCTCCTACAAACATGATATACAAATCCAAAAAATAACCTTGATAGTAGGCTGTAAATATTTGAAAATAACTAGTTTAATGTTCATTGTAAACAATATTTAATACTGTATTTGATACGACTTCAAAGATTTAAGTTGATAGAGATTATTCCTTCTAGTTCTAACACAATACATTTATTGACACATACTTAAATCCTGTTAGGATTTGTACATTATAACTGGATGTTCGTTGGATT
>JABXWE010012773.1:0-38528 GCA_014611495.1 Limonius californicus
TTGTAAGATGCATTTCTAACAAAATGTTATCAGAACTTAAAATTATTAAAGCTCAAATTAACGGTAATTTTAATGCCAATACATGAAACTAATATTTAGGATCAATAAACCCCATAATTCTCATTCTGTTCGGTTGCATATTTTATCAAAATTATGCAAATTAAATATACTAAGAATTCAAAGTTTGACCTCAATATCTTACAGAACTGACGTCAAAGAATTGTTTTATTTTTTTTTCTCATACTAAGGCTTCCTCAAAAACGTACCCCGAGTGTATGTGCTGTTATCTGATCACCCTGTATAGTGCTTTTGATGGTTGGATCCTAGAATGTGACGAAATATAAAAAAAAAACCAAATTAATCTATGAATAATTAGTATTCATTTCTATTGCTCATTTGACTAAGTAGACTATTTATACGGGATCAGTGGCGTACCTAAGCGTATAGAGCTCAAGGTTTCGCGGAAATAAAAAATAGAGAATTATAATCTTTAGCCAATCAAAAATAATATAGGATATTTTATTATAATCATATTCCTTCTTATCTGTTCGGTGTCGGGTTAATATTCAAATTTGAAACCAGGAAAAACTTCTGTTTCTGTTTGTTACATATATTATATTTTAGTTTAGGTTGACGTTTAGTTACGCAACTGCGTATAAATGTTAATATTGCAATTAACCCGTAAAACTATTCCGATTTATACAGTACAAAATAAGATTTTAAGAACACATTTCTGAGCATGTTGTGAATACTTAAAATGCTAACGTTTTATTTAGAAAACGTTGTTTTAAACATATATTTTAACATAGTGGGTTTTATACTGGTGGTTTATAATCTGCTATAATATGAGAGATGTACAAGAATAAGCTTCTTTTTATTATTACGTGGTGTAATTGATTATTGTTAAAAGGCCTACTCAAATGATCAAGATATTTAAATCAAATTGTTCAAGCGAAACGGTAGGCCATAGATCAAATAATAATGAAATGCTTTATCAATTGAATATTTCTTTTGTCTCTAATATAGCAGATATATTCTGGACCCTGAAAAGTTAGCCAACCTGTGTGTATAATCAATTCCACATCAGTAGGGTCCGGGTTTTAGGCAAAATGAACTATTTTGCTATTTTAGCCATACACCTGAAATTGAAAATGTGTGCATATCATAGAATATGGGCCAATTTAAGGAAAAGATGGTGGCATGACCTGTTGAGAGCTGTTGTGACATTTGTTTATACCAGGCGAGCACTTCAGGCACTGAGCTAAATGGCATCTCTTTCTAACACCAGGTTATAAGCCAAACAGCAGTGAGCACGTGCCGAATTTAATGTAAACGTAAATCTGTATTTCAGTATTTTTTTGGGAGACGTACGGTTGTATACATGCTTAAAATCTTTCCCCTGCGTTAGAAAGAGATGTAAGTTAAAGGTATATATTTATTACAGTTACTACTCTGATCCTTTACCGAGGAATGTACACGAAAAATAATATACCTTATTCTTCGAGGCTTTCGCGGTTTCTCGAACTGTCAATATTACAGTTTACTTTCGGCTTAGACCACGTCGTCACTACACCCAGCATTATCAGGTAAGGACCGATCTGTAGTTTGTCTGTATTTACAAGCATTTGCTCTAGAAGTTTGAGCAATATTTGTTCGTAGGCCTTGCCTGCCTAAACAGGGCCGTGTGCTTAGACACTGTTCTATTCACTCTGAAGATGCAAGCTACAATGTCATGCGAAACGTTAGTTTGTATGGGTTCACAAACAGCTAACAGGCATAAGCCGATTAAGTATTATTGTCCTGGCATACAAAAACATTAAGATCAAATCCTTGTCCGCCCCAAGGTTTAAATAATCTAAGCACACGGCCCTGTTTAGGCAGGCAGGGCATACGAACAAATATTGCTCAAATAAGCAAATGCTTGTAAAGGCAGACAAGCTACAGGTCGGTGCTTACCTGATAATGCTGCCTGTAGTTTCCAAATGACGACGCGGTCTAAGCCCAAAGTAAATTGTAATATTGACAATAGTATACCGTTCTGGAATTTTTTGCATGTAATAAATACTTTGTGGAAAAACATAATTATATTTAACAACGTGGGGATTCGAGATGTTCATTAGCCGAAGGGCAAGGCAAACAGGTAGAGGAATGTTTTCTATTATTGAAATTTGTTTTCATATAGGAAAGTTCTGCCTCTACCTTAGCCTTAAAAAACAAATAATAAAGCGGCGTTCTTTTTATAGCACATATATAGCACATGTACCTGTTTATATTACATTTACGAACACTGAATTACCAAATTGTTTTAACCTTCGAATTGTTCATATGTGCAGTTCTGCGTTAGTAGTAAATAATAATGATTAAACAATGCCGTTTCACTGTAAAAATTGGAGCATTATTTAATATGCGATTGCAATAAATAATGTAAAAAATGGTGATTAACTTACGTTTATAAATAAAAGTAGTGAAAACACATTCAAAGAATTGAGTTTTATTTGGTAGGTACGAGGGGTCTTCTCTTTCTACTGAGCGTTGCAAAGTGAATCTTCAAAACATTTTCTCCAATCTTCCCGCGTTAGGTTATTTATTTCGTTTTTAAATGCGTCAACCGCTTCTTCGGCCGATGTAAAACGTAAACCCCGTAACTTATTCTTTACACGCGGAAATAAAACGAAATCAATAGGTGCTAGACCTGGACTATACGACGAATGACCCATTATTTCAATGTTTTGGGCATTCAAATACTCAGTCGTTCGAGCAGCAGTGTGCCCCGTACCGTATGTACCATCAAATGTTTGTGTAAAATGGTGTCAATGGTCTTTAAAGTTGCTTGAATGCTCTTGGTGGTCAAATGCCGGTCCTCTTCAATCATGTTTCGTACAGGACCAATATTCTATTCGGTAACTGCCGTTTTTGGCTTAGGAGCTCGAAAGTTGTCATTTAAGGAAAGTCGACCACGTTAAATTTCATTGTACCACCGCTTTACGGTAGCTAAGGAACACGACTTATCACCAAACATTCGTATGATTTCCTCAAAACATTTTTTACGGCTTGAGCCACGCGTGAAATTGTTAAAAATCACAGCTTTATAATGCTCTTTATTCAATTCCATGATTTCTTGGAGAAGGGATTACTTTAAAGTTATGTATTTTGAAAACCTTCAAGTATATTTGACAACTTTCACTATAATTAAACTTGTAAGCAACTACGTTAAAATGTCAAGCAAAATTTGTTTCAAAATATCACAACCTGCTAGATAGGTTCAGCGGAAAGAAAACAGCCCTCGTATAATAGACGATATTTTGTTTTTAGCGGCTTTACATCATTTGATTTGCCCACTTCACTTATTTTCTGGCCTATTTTAAATTTTTTCCATAAAATCCGGACTCTACGTATCAGTTTCTTTTCTATTGGTCAAAATGCAATTTTAGTGTTATTTGTTTTACAGAATTATAGTAACTTAAACAGCAAGATATTAAAAAAAGCATTTTCTATTTTAGTAATACAAATATTTATATTAGCAAGTTTAGAACTCCTAGAACGGCAATTACCTGTAATTACTGACTTCTTTTCTCAGAAATTGGTTGCGGTATTTATCACACATTCATTTCTTTTATCTGCAGTATTGATTTTACATTGAAGATTAGATTATCTTTACTTTCCAATATTGTGTAAAATTTCATAATTAAAAAAATACGAATTGAAATGTATGAATATGTACTTAAACTCCTACTAAATAAACATTAATATTGCGTATTATTGTATATTACTAATTTAAATTTTGTTTCTGAATTTTCTTAATTTCGCTTCGTCTACCACCGATACTTAAATGGATATATATATTATATAATATAAATACACGTAGTTGCAATGCATAATGCGATTTAATGTAGCACACGTGTATCTGCAATAGAAAGGGGTCTGCAAACGAATGAAATTGATAATTATTTGTGGACGGATTTAAATTGTTTATTGGCCGAAATAGTATGTTTAACCTTGGGCGCATTCGGGCTAGGAATGTATTCAATAAATCGTATTTTTCGTGTTGAAAATCAATTCCACAATTTTGTTTGACCTAGATAGCGATTGATTTCCCCATGATATAATTAAGTAAATTAAATTTTAACTAATTAAAAATAGTTCTATATATATTTAGAATCCGGATTTTACATGTACTGTAATAAAAACTATAACAAAAGATATCAATAAACGAAGTACTAACGGAAATAAATAGGTGGAAAGAGTAAAGAAAAAGAGCAACCTAAGAACGATAAATAAATGTAGTATAAGAAGAAAGTCAAATATAGCGGGGATTGACGATATACAGTCGAACCTCGATAAGTCGAAATTGAGGAGAAATCTAAAATAATTTGAATTATCGAAATAAGAAGGAATAGCTCAAAAATTACATACATATTTAATATTTATTACATTACAAGAACGGCAAATACGATGTTCGATATCTACAATGAATGCTATACTACACTATTTAAGTTCAATAGACATACTGCCGTCAAAAGTATAAATGGTCATTGACCAGAAGACTGCCGTAAATCACCATAGTATTGCGGTAAAAACTCTCAATTTTTTCTAAGAAATTTAATTTCGAATTACAGAAATATATACTAATAACAAACCTAGTCCTATGAAGTTATAAAAAGTTTCGATCCATCAAAAAATTCGGCTTATTGAAATTCGAGTTAAATAATAAAATGTAAACATTGGAATAGGCATTTTGTCAGGAAACAGCTTCGAGTTAAAATAATTAAAAAAAAATTAATTATAGAACTTCGATTTAGCAAGGTTCGACTGTATTAGATAAAAGCGTTGATTGAGTCTCAATCAACGATAAAAGTCTTAAAAATATAGGTACTTATTTCTATGGTAGTAATGATGTTTGAATTTTTAATAGAAATATTTATTTGAGGTGTTCCAGATCGTGTTTAAAAAATGTTTGTCTGTTGTTTTATATGTTGGTCTGCTACACGTGAATAATCGAGCGTAACTTTGAATCAGTTAGACTGATATAGAGAACCTACAGCTTATCGTAGGCTCCAAACCATCGAAAGTGTAAACACTTCTACTTCAGAGTAGATTCACGGGGCAGAATAGCTCGCTGGTTTATCATTGCCTTGCGAAGAATAGCGGCCATTCAAAATTCGATATTCCGGTACTAGACCTACACTTTTAGCGTAGAAATTTAACGCCCTCTAACCTACAAGGTTTTTTAAAATGTACCAAAATATAATGGTAGAATTTAACGAAGCCTCCGCCCATTTGGGGCTCTTTAGAGTAAGTTATTACAAGATTGATTGCAGAATTGGTTTAGGCCTCAAAAGTTGATTCTATTTCCAAATTTCGTAAATCTAGCTGAAACACGTTATTCAAAAAAAAACTATCCTCGGTGACGCACCTTTGAAGAACTGCATCTCTCTTAGGAAGCATTTTTTTGACCCATATTCATAGGAAGTTTTTAGTTTATTTTGAAGGAAGAAATTAGCTTCCGGCAATAGCAATATTTTGGTACCTATTTAACAAACCCGTATATTTCATTTTTTCGTTTTATTAAAATTGATTGTAAGTTGTGGTACAGTATTGTGTTTTAGCGTCAGATTAATTAAAAAAATCATAAAAGATCAACAGGTCTAACGTTTATGTTAACTAATAGCCAAAGTTTCCTCCGCTGGCCCCTACCAGTTTCTAAATATTTGATGTTTAGTGACTCATACACGGAAACATCACAGAGGAGGTGAATAGCAAGTAACGTACCAATTTTATATATATGTATATACATATATTGAAAGGTGGGGATGGCTCAGTGGTAGAAGAGCCAAGCTTTGGATGTAATAGTCCAAACACTTCCCGGTTCGAATCTCTCCAGGGTCGGAAAATTTTCTAATTCCCTGGGTGATGGGTACTGGGTCCCGGTCTCCATTTGCCATTGGGGATCAAATTAATGGCACTCCTCGTGTTACTAGAGGAGTAACAAGATCATATACACAAAAAATTACACCACACACCAGCAGGTTAAGCATGGTTACGCACCAACACGGTAACCCGCAGAGTCGGGCCCTGTTGTGCATTGCACAAACTAACTTAGCCTTGCCTCACACCAAAAGTGATGGGCCTCTAAGGCCTGTGAAAGCTTCATAAAAAATATATATATATATATATTGAGGATTTATCTCTGGTATGCTCAAGTGTCTCTGATTATTATTTTAATCTAATTGATTAATCTCCACTCGTTTTCACTTCAACTGCCCTATTTTTATCTCCGACTCTGCATTGTTGCATATATTTTGCAACTTTAACGTACAGCTATAAACTAATTTGTGCATCTCTGTAAGTGAAATGGTCAGGGTGTTGAAGATGTTTTATAATCGAAAAAACAAGAAACATGAAACAAATACATTGATATATTGCATATGGTTGGTTTGATGGTCCATGTTGATTGAGATTTCTCTTTGATCATACTATCTGTCCTTTAAATGTTTACACTTTTTTGAACACCCTGTGTAATTGAAGTTTGTTGCTAACGAAAGATGCTTTAGTTTTAATCAAATACAGAAAATAGCCTCTGGTTCATTAATGAAATTTATTGTTAATATTAGATTTACTTACCGGAATTTAATTGTATTAATGTATGTTTAATAATATGGAAAAATATAATATGCATAAATTTATTTCTTGCGTTACAAAATGCGTTATTTATTATTTTAGTAGAAACAGTGAGAAGGACCATCGAACTTCCGTGATCGTTATAAATTGAATTTGGCGATTTTGCAGACAAAATAATAAAAATTTCAAAATGATTCTTGAAATGCGTAAATAAACATGAGGTCGTCTTTGACGGTGATGTATCTAATATGGTGCTGAATACATCAGGAAATGCAATTTGCTTTGCAAATGATGCAAAGACATTCAGAATGACAAATGAGGGCACGCGAATGGCAATAAACAAATTCAAGTTGTTGCGGTTGTTCTTCACACAAGGACAGCATCATGCACTTAACACAGATATAGCATTTTTATTTCGTAATTTAGAACAGAGTAAAAGTTTCTAAATGGTTCATGCAAAATTGTTATAAATACAGTACAATCGTGATAACGTGACCACTTACATATATGAATGCGATTATAAGATTTTTTTACGCTCATTAAAACAGGACACTTATCTGAGCTCTCTTATTTTTAACAGAAATTTTGTATATATATTGTAATATATTTTGATAGAAAATTGTATTTTATATTATAATATAACGCATATAAAATCGCTACCGGAAAAGTAATTGCACCACACATGCTTAAGACGATCTTTCGGTACGATTAAGGACAATTAAAATTTGTTATGGGAAGAACGGCGTTAGTCTGGTCGTTGCAAGTTAAGCTAATCGTTACAGACTGCGACTTTAAAAAGACCAAGTTCAGAACCCCACAGTAATTTTTTTTATATTTAAATATTTAAACGCTCTGTACGTTATGTCGTTTTTACCAGAATAAAATTATATTCCATTTAAAATAATAAAGTTAAGATTGTTTCTGACGAAACGGTAAATTAACATTAATATCTGGTAATGTAGTTTATTGCAAATTTAGCTGTATAGTAACAATTAAATAAATTGATTATAAATTATTGGCCAACCTGATCTCTTTAACACCCGGTATATAATACGTGTTCATAGACAGTATAAATAAATGTCTACATAATGAATTCCGTTAAACGTTTTGTTTATGTTTCCTATAAACACACATGAGGTGGACCGGTGGTGTAAGATCAGGCGAGTTAGAGGGTTTACAAATAACGGATCCGTATGCGTAGAAATATTGCTGTACAGTCGGTCATTGTTTTGATACTGACTATATAAATACTTTTACAAGGACTAAGTTGATATTTACATAATGAACAAGTCAAAAGTTGTTTCACAGATGTCGATGTTCAAAGTAAAGCCTGCAATTTTGTTATACTTTATTATGGCTCATATTGTATATATTCGTTGTTCAAACGCTAATTGTTATTGTGTAGGTGCCTGATTTGCACAATTGCGATATATCTTCGATTTTATCCTGTTCACATTATCAAGAGGGTACTGTATGTCGAATTTCTCTGTATTGAGCAGATCGTGTTTCTGTGTTAGCTATTGGCCGATTAAAAAAGATTGATTGTTTTATCGTGTCTTACAGAACATTAAATAAAATAGATTTTTGGTAGTATTAGCACAATATTAATGTAAAATCGATAGTGAAACAAAATTAAATGTAATTGAAATCGCATAGCTGGTATGCATCACAGGAAAATATGACAATATCTTCGCAGCCTCATTTAAATTCGATATTTCGCGTTTAAACTTTAATTTGCATTAATCTGTTTTAATTAAATATAGTCGTTTTCGGAGACAGGAACATTACGTAAGAAGGACCTCTGTGGACGAGTGGTTAGTGTCTCCACATAGCAAAGTAAAAGCCTTGAATTGTAACTCGTCCAAAGGTAGTTTTTTTTTGTTAATATTAGCTGTCGTATTAGTTCATTTGCTCAGCAAGTTCGTGTTCATTTATAAATAATAAATGTGTTCGCTTTTTATACCAGTAGGGTCTTAACAAATTACTCAATACTAGAGAATAAATTGATTAACTTTCGAAAATATATTTTCCCAAATCTGTTGTTTCTGATGGTGCTATAAAAATCTGGAAATTAGCGATGCGGATATACATTTCATCAACTTCACTTCCACTAAACGAAATTAAGGTTGTTGACCGTCACCTGCGTTCTAACAACCTCATAAGCCTGGAAGGTGTAAAATGATGCAACAATGAGTCAAACACCAAGGAAGCAAACTTGCACAATGTTTTATATATATTGCAAATTTTAATAATTTTCGATTGTGTTCTGATTTGGAGTAAATTAATATACATAGCATAAAAGAAATATTTAAAGGGCATGTAATACGATCAAAAACAAGTCGAACAGTTACAATCCAACGTAAATCCACAACCAACAGTATGCGAGATATCAGAGATTTCTGGTTTCGAATTTTATTGATATTTAACGCCAAAGAAGCAATTAATTGTTTTATCTTAAATTTTTGAAGGTATGCGAAGGAATTGCCGTTGTTCCATATGGGCACTTTACACCTTCTCAGGAAGGAACTCCGCACGCTTTCAAAAAATTCACTATAGCAACTCGGTAGTCTTATTTATAGGTTCTGGATACACTAAACTTTTTAAGTAACTCCAAACACAATGCTACAAATTTGTTTTTGAAGTTAAATCTTAGTAAAGCTCTCTGTCGAAAATGGGGATTAAGATCATGTTAATAAACACTTTTAGACATGTTTTTGATCGTACTACATTCTCCTTAAAAATTGACACCTTTTTTCAACATCCTGTAGATCTAGAATACAGATACAATTACGTCATTGTTTTACATTCATTCTCTTGACCAATCCAACATCAGATTATTCATTTATAATAAAAAAGTTACATATTACAAACAATTCTTGTAAGGTGTACGCACGGTTGTTCACGTACACTAACCTTCAATTTTAATAAAAAGGACGTAAATTGCGTCAATAAGTTGATTAGCATATGCAGTTTCAGTGTTTCCTGAGAATTAAAATAATTTATTGTCACAACTGAACCGTGGTAACAATTACATTGATTTGAATAATATCCGATGTCGTCCAGTACTTGTCATTTACGTAATACATGACTGCAACACTGTCTAAACTTTTCCACAATTAGTTTAATTCTGTTTTTACAAAAACACATATGTATGCGAAGATTTGCGTCATTGTTTTATGCTGAAACCTCTCGCATTAGGTTACAAAATTAGAAAAATTGCATGTAAATAAAGGGTAACGTGAACACCAAACCTCGACGCAGTATTACAAATGAAATCTTTTAGAAATTAGAAGGAAATTATAATTCGGATTCCAACTATTGTGAACAACTGATGCCTTACACCAATGACCTCTAATATGAATGGTCTAAACAAACTAAATCCTTGACATTGTTCATTCCATCATCGAAATTATGTCATTGTTACGGAGACTAACGAGGGGAATGTTTTATTTTGGTACAGTAATTACGAGCAATTAATAACGACTCAGTAAAAAAATATGTGATTCCCTAAGATTAGGACTTTCATACGCCTTTAAATAGACCTTATTACTTTTTTGTTTATTACAAAAATCGATACTAACAAGTACTTTTTCTCTGTCTCCAAATACAAATATTTTATTAGACACATTTCTGTAAATTCAGGAAATTTATTTTACGGTATACTACACGCATTTGTTTTTACATTGGCTGCAGTTCACTTTGCAGTGTTCAGGTAGACCGCTCTAAGATCCAGGATGGGGAGAAAAAAATTTAATTGTTTGCACGGTAGTTTGGGAACAGCTGAAACCTTACACAAACGACTGACCTCGAATTAATGTTCTAAACAAACTAAAACCTTGACATTGTTCATTCCATCTTCGAAATTATGCCATCGTACGAAGATTAACGTGGGGAATGTTTTATTTTGGTATAGTAATTACGGGCAACTAATAACTACAGCAAAATAAATGTGTTGGCCTGAGATTGGAATTATTTTCAAAATATACAGCCACGGACTTTCATACGCCTTTAAATAGGCCTTATTCCTTTTTTGTTTACCTATTATAAAAATCGATACTAACAAACAAGTACTTTTTCTTTGTCGTCCAATACAAATATGTTATTAGAAAAGTTTCTGAAAATTATCTGCAGCAAATTGATTTTATGGTATACTACACGCATTTGTTTTTATATTGGCTGCAGTTCGCTTTGCAGCGTTCATGTAGACCTAAAATCCAGGATGGAAAGGAAATAAATGTAATGGTTTGCACGGTAGTTTGGGAACAGCTGAAATCTTACACAAACGAATGACCTCGAATTAATGTTCTAAACATACTAAAACCTTGACATTGTTCATTCCATCATGGAAATTATATCATTGTTACGGAGATGAATTTTGGGGGAATGCTTTATTTTGGCGTGCTAAACTACATGAAACCAACAATTTCACTCAAAAAAATGTGTCCTGATACTGGAATGAATATATTTTTATAATCCACTGCCATGAATTTTCATATGCCTTTAAATAGGCCTCATTCGTCTTTTGATTATTACAAAGTTAGTATTAACAATCAACGTACTTGAAGTCATCTCTTCGGGCTTAGACCGCATCGTCGTAGAATTGATTGATGCTGACGTTTCGCTAACCGTTGCAGGTACTTGGCGTTATAAAAACGTTCAATTCCACTACATCGCGCTCTAATACCAAAGAGACTTCATTGGACACAAACCGCGGAAGCTTGAAACCTCACAGTATAAGTACTTTGTTATTGTCTCCAAATACAAATATTATATTAGAAAAAATGCAGAAAGTTGTAAAATTTTTAATAAACACATTTGATAGATTCGAAACTACTTCATTAGGGTTTCTAAATAGCAAATTACTTAACGCCATCATGTAACATATAAATTACAATTTGAGCCACTTATAGCTAGAATCCGATAAATGCTAACTTATTTACAAACGTATAGCAATGCTGTGCGAACATTAGTGACGTATTTCCTGTTTAAATACAGCCCGCTTCAAGCTTATTTGATTTTAATATTTATCTTCCTAAATTAGGAATAAACTTTAAATCTCTTCTCGCAAGAAGTTAATACCCGTTGTTAGATGAATACTGCATTCTCATAACATACAAATTGCATGGTATACTGTAAATGCCCATTAAATGTAGTGGTAACTAACGTGCGAACGACTGGCAGAAGTCATATATTACGTAAAATAGTGTAAAACTAATAAGAATTCAAAAATGAAGTTTGGAGAGTTATGATAAATCGGAAAGTGGCAGCACCTCCATAGCTTAAACTTAATAAGAAATGTTTCCAATCCTGCGCCAAATTTATAAGATATTTAATAGGATGGTGCAAAATAATTGTTCCCAGATTAAAGTGGTCTTTGGTTCTTTCTTTCACCCACAAGTAATGACTCATGACTGTTTTGACTATTTCTGAATGTGATTAAAGAAATTTAAAGAAGTCGTTTGTTTTATTAAGTGTTATTTGAATAATATCATTTGATTCATTATTTGATTTTTTCAATATCTAATTGTATTGGTGTGGGTAATGCAATGCCAATATCAATCATGAACGATATTTGCCTAAATATTTTACGTAGGCTGGCCTCGGTGGTTTAGTGATTGACGCGTATGTTGGTGAGATTTTTCTAGCGGGGAAAACTATGGAAATGCGCCTTCTGTCGGAGTAAAAAGAAGTAAAGCCGTAGGTCCCGTGCCACTACGATGTGTGACACGTAAAAAATCACTACTGGAGTAGGAATTATCCCAGATAGGTAAAATTCTTAGTTAGTGTGTATAATAAGCCAATGATGGCTGCAGTGCTTAGAGATGCTTCGAAAACCACGTCCTAGATCTCGCTGTTTCAAATACAATACAATACAACTGTTTTCCGGTGGATTTTCTATAGCATACAGGGTGTATCGGAAATAGGTGCAAATTCTAAATCCGATGGTAGATTACAATATATACAAACTAAAAAATCTTTCTTTTGCAATGGGACCCTTAAGATATGAGAAAATAATAATTGAAAATCTAACCCAAAGTTTTTGAGTACCGCAGGATAATAACAAAAATTTAAGTTCAAAGACATGTTATGCAAAGGAGAGTAAGAGAGAAGTGCAAAAAAAATTCTTATCACCTGTCACAAACCAATACTATTAGGTAGGTCAGTAATTTCTATTCAGTCTGTTGTTGACGATGGCAAGAACTGTTGTGATTTCTTTTTGTGGGGCTACATGAAACAGTTAGTTTATTCTACGCCAGTGAACACAGTTGGAGAATTAAGGGTACGCATTGAAGACGCTGCCGATAGGATTCGGCAAGATCCTACCGTTTTCGCAACGATACGTAATTCAATGCTTCGACATGCAGACGCTTGTGTTCTCAGTGGTGGTTGTCATTTTGAACATTTATTGTGATCCACTTTTCACTTTTGAGGTAAACTGTTTTTTATGTTTTTTTCAGTTATGTTAAAATTGATTTAAATAAATGATGGGTATTCTGAAATAACTTAGTACTTTTTTAAATGCTTTATGCGTTTGGAGCTTCTTTTTGCATGAAACAGCACTTGTTTATAATTTTTATACCCCATGATAAAGTGAAAACGCAAAAATTAAATTTGCAGTAAATGAAATTCTTAAATGCCATCTAATTACAAAAATATCCAACTGCTTCAATTAAACCTTGACCCCTACCAATTCCGTAGTTTACCACAAGCCAGACAAGTTTTCACGTGTTCGCCACTTTGGATTTACTTTACAATTAGGTAATAACCTTCTACAGCTTAAATGCATTTTCTATATATCATCAGCAGTTCTCAAACAAAATTTTATTTTATTTTTTAATTCAAAATAATAAACTTAATGATTTTTGAAAAATCTATTACTAGTTTAAATATTTGTACGTATTTCTGATACACCATGTATATAGTATATAAGTAAAATACTTTATTCTTAGTACGGTTATATTACCCAGGTTCTGACTAGGCTATAAAACATAATCGATTAATCAGCGATATAATCTACAAAAACTATCTAGTAAGGCACACAAAAACGTGAGAGAGCATTTTGGTATTTGAGGTTAAGTTCTCGATACTGAGTCAGCGTGTAAACGCCAACTTCTCTTGTTACACTGTTTGCAAGCCCACCCTTTAATTAGCAGTTCGTACGTCGTTCTTTCAGCCGTAGTGGGTGTTTAAATTATTTCAGTAATGTAGCAGCTTTAATTTACAACAAAGAATAGAAAAATGAAAAAAAGCAGATGATTAGAAAAAATTAATGGAAGGCCCATTAAATGCCAACCTGAATTTTTGGGCACGTCGCTCAATTTCAAACTTTCCCATGATATAAATACAAAAGATGAATGATTACAAGTTAATAGTTGTAATACCCCAATCGACACTATAAGTAGAAGTTTAAAATCGATGAATAAAGGAATATCAAACACATATTGATAAGATATAGATATTTTCGGTATTTATTTTGGTTAAAACGAAATGCAATTGAAAACTCTGGAATTGATGGTATCTCGAGAATTTGAACCTCTTTACTACATGCCAATGGAAAGATTCACAAAGTATGACTAAACTTCCAGAATCTTAATTATTTATCTTATCGCACTTCTTAAATTACGCTGTTGAATAGTTCAGAGATCACTCATTTATTGACTGTTGACGCGAATTGACAGAAAACATGTACGGTTCCGTGAATAGGTAATTAAGAATCACTTGCGGGTGAAAAATGCAAGACCTACTTGATATATTTTTGTTTCTTCTGTATTTTTAGTTTGCAATATCATTGTTTTTAATATATTATTATTTATTAAGGCCACGTGTCCTTTAAACTTGCGAGTCATGTCTGTTGTTATTACATAGTACTAATTATCATTGCAACGCAATACAAAAATTTAGAGCAAAGTAAAGAACAGGATTTTTCATTCAAAATGCTTTTATTTTTACGCACTATCTTGCATTTGATTTAATTCAGTAGACATATCATTAATGTCTAGTTGTTTGCAATAATCGCGCAATCACAGATAATGAACCTGCGTATCACGTATTTGCACAAGCTGTTTGCTCATTTGTTAAAAGATGCAACAGAAAATTCCCATGCATCACTGCTGATTTTTATGTCATTGAATGTGCGATATCTACGTTTTTTTTAATAGTTACTACGTAAAGTGTAAATTTATTTATAAAAAAGGGTATATAACTATATTACTTTTCGATATAGTCCCGTTGCGTAGCGATCTGGAAGCTTTCTAATAAAAAATCAATTGTTCCCGACTCTTGCAGCAGTATGAAGGCGAACTTAGTCTTAGAGAAAGCAAAAAACTTTGTCTTTTCTTCCGTTTGTTCCGGATCACCTGCTTAACTTTATCGCGCAAAAGTGTCCCGTAATAGTCTGCATTAATTAATTGTAGAACGTTCTGTAAGGAGCATCCCTTGCGAATTCCAAAAGAATGTTGCACGCTTGCACGTTTTGACTCAGGAGTAAAATAATGCACCCAGGTTTCATCAGCTGCCTCAATTGAGTCCAATTTTTGCAGTAAAGAAGAAGCGATTTGCAAACGATTGAACTTCTGTTCTTGGGTCAAGTGTGGAATCCACCTAGCACTCGCCTTACGACACTCTCACTTGTTTTTTATGATCTCTTCAAGCTTCCGACACTTAACTAATTTTGAGAAATTTGACAAGCTGTTACACGTCTGTCTACTGAATAAGGACGCTAATTGTTTCTTCATTTTCACAATTAACCGAAGTTGCAGCTGGTCGTGCATGAGGCTCATTTTTAAGCGAGTCTTCCCGTCTCTAACAGATTTTGACCACTCATACACCCGACATTTAGAAAGACATTAATCGCCGTATTGTGCTCGGAGCGTGTAAGAATTTCAGTCGAATTTAAGCCTTCATTTGTAAGAAATTTGATTGATATGCGCTGAATAAACAGAACATTCCGACGTCGTAAGTCTAACTGTCAAAACAATATTATAGCGAAACAATTGCCATTGATATGTTAACAAGAGCCACGGTCAACTATTCATTTATTTAATTTTGAAATTGTCCTTGGATGAGATTTTGATTTCAACATTCCTGTATAAATTCGAACACTTCGCGTAATTAGCAACGAATTATCTTTATTAATACAATAGGAAATAACGATGTTGGAATGTTTGTTTGGGAACCGCTAATCTTAACTAATAATAAATACTAAACTAATAATTGTAGCAAATGCAGTTCTAACATTGTATAAACTGATTCTAATAAATTTTCTATGGGGCAGCTTGCTTTGTATTACGTATTACGTTGTGTGTTTTATTATTGTAAAAATTAAGAAGTTATTAAATATTTTATCTCGAACAAAATGATTCGTAATTTACATTTTAGATAAGATATGAACATTTAGCAGGAAAAAAAGTAAAAATAATTACTACAATCTTGATCTTAAGAAAACTAAATAGTTACTAATATAAATAATCGTTATCGTTATATTCTATTTGATATGACAAAGGTTAATTTATTTATTTTTAAAAGCCATAAAGCATTAAAGAACCATAATATAACAAAGAGAAAAAAGAACCCTTATTCAAAAATAGTGGAACAATATACAGGGTGCCATTAGGACTTCTGGTTTAACCGGAAATTGCTAAAAATATTTAACATAGCGGTTTTGTCAAAGAATACAAGCTTGTTGTATATAAGATATTATTTTACATATGCATTTCTAAAAATAAAAAGCTATTGAGTTAAATAAGTATCCCAGTACACAGTGTGTCTCAGATTGAGTAGGCTACCATGAGTATCTTTCTTATTATTAAAAATAGAGATACAAATTCCTTTGAGACAATTGTGTTGTGAAAAAATTGTTTAGATATTATTCTCATAAAACTGAAAATCGCTATTTTCTTTACAGTCAAATATCTCCGTAATTATAGAAGATATGAAAAAATGTTTCATGTAAAAGTTATTTGATTAAATTAGGCACTTATAAATAATGCCAAAATAAAATTCAAAATGGCGGTTTCCGAGATATATAATAATTAATGGTTTTTTCTTCACGGTGTAGTAACACCTGTAGCAAACTTATTTAGTTTGTTATTTTACTGTACGTCACAAAGATAAAACTTATATAATTTCTATTTTCATATAATAAATGTTTTATCTAATATCTACCCGTTCAAAGTATCTTTTCTGGTGTTATAAAAAAGACTTGATTGTTCGTGCCAGGTCATACGAATCCTATTGATAACGCATGTCGGAGACGTTCTGTTTTCATGCTTTAAGCGTTTTTTATCACTCGGTATTTAAGTGTAAGCGCTATGTAGTGTCGTCAGATTTTTGAGCAGCAATTTGTCCCGGTTATCATTCATATAATACATATATTTATCCTTTCAAAAATATGTATAACCCATTTACAAGTATTTTGCCCCGAAAATAGGTTTGGAAACCTGACTTCGTAAAGTGTCATTTATACTTTGTTAATTGAATTTATAGTTTATAGCAAAACGCACACTTGGCAGCGTAATTTGCGCAGTTTTCTGTACAAACTACCCATAACAATGTCTTCAGTTAGCGTAATTATTAGTACATGTGTTTTGCCAAAATCAAAATAATTGGAAGAATAAGCTGCTGGTGCTGTTGTTACCGGGACCGGACGTTTTGGCGCGGCCGGTTTGGCGCAGGGACGGTTTAGCGCAGGGGCTGTTGGGCGTAGGGACGTTTGGGCGCAGGGGCGTTTGGCCGCAGGGACGTTTAAGCGCGAACATATATTAAACTGGTTTATTCTATAACACGTCTTGTGTTATTTATAAAATTGCGAAATTATCCAATTTTATTAATAAATCCAATTGATGAAACAAACGATTTATAAAACATATCTTCACCAAACGTTCAAAAATAAGCATCTAGAATATTTTTTATGCAACAATATTATTGTATTTATATTATTTAATCAGAAAATCTTAAAATATACCACATATCAACGAAAAAAGTACCTTTGTACATATTTTTTATTATTAATATTTTGATGGGTGTATTTTGTTTAGTAGCTTCCCTTTTACCGAGACTGAAATAGAAATATAAAAAATCCCAGTGTTTTAATAAACGTCGCTATTGAAGCCGTAACCTAATAAAATATTCGATATCATGTGCAAGAATGCAGCTATTCCATAATTAATTAATTTAATGCTTATATTCTAAAATAATCGTAGAAAGGGTATTTTCCGCACTCACTGTGGAAAGTTGGCCTTTTGACAACTATTTTGATGTTGACCGAGCGTCGAAAGAAGTACTTTCTTCACGGCCGTGCAAAATATTCATTGACCAAAATTATTTACTGTGTCTGAAAAAAGATTTATTTGAAATTTGGAAACGATTTGTTAATTTTAAAATATTCGTTCAATATAAAAAATAGTATTGTTCAAACACTGATAACATTTATGTTCGAAAAAATTTAAAAAATGTGTGCGAGTAAGAGTAATTCTTCTAGCTGCAGGAACCACTATTATGCATCTCTATATATAGTTAAGCCTATTTTACCACAAGTAAATGTGGTAAACAAGTATGTAAAGTTATTTAGAAGGAATAGGTAAAAGATTGCCTTCCCGTTTTCTTATCTATACCTACCCTTCTCTTGGTATTTAGAGTTAAAGAATTAATGATTTATATTTGTGAATTTGTGGGAATTATTTGGGTAATCATAATCTACTCAAAGGGGTTGTAACTGGAAATACCAATTGCTGGAGATGGTGTAGTTAAAGGACTAAAGAAGTAAAATATCACAGATACGACTTTTATTTTCGGAACTTGTTAATCCGCAATTAAAAATTAATTACAAATTAAGGAAAAAAAAGGATGTAAATAATTCTAATATGTTAGATTCTGCCCCCATACTAAAGTATATGTATGTACAACAGATATTTTAAAAAATTATAAATAACGACAAAATCACAAATACCCTATTTCTTCTATTTGAAGTCATAAATTATTTTTTAATTAAACTCTTCTTAATAACTCACAAACCGAATATTTTCCATCACCACTAAGATTTTCATTTATGAAATGTAGATGAATAAAACAATTTTTAGTAATGCAATATCATGCGTCTCCTACACCCTTACCTTCTTAAGGAGTCTGCGGTCTGTTACTTCGTTTTTACTCAATGGTATTCTTCATTTTTTTCTTTTGAATTTAATAAGAAAAACCTACATTGAGTTATCAAAGAAAAACATTAACAATTGTATAGGATTGTTGGACATAAAATTTAAAAGATTTTTTAACCAGCAAGGGTTCATAGTGCAATCTGCTAGTTCCGCTCTTTTAAATACCGGTACAGTGGACCTAACATAGGTTTGCCGGTCATAGCGCATAGCGCTGGATAGAGAAGGTGGTTGGAAGAAAGTGACTCTAGACCAATATATTAGCTACAAATTTGTATACCTCAATTACGGTTTTTCTTATTTTTGAAATCAAACGGAAAGATGGCAGGACACCACTGAATAAAAGCGAAGGAAGAAACCGCAGACTTATTAGGAAATTAAGAAGAAGAAGAAGAAGAATAACTCTTACTCACACACATCTTTTAAATTTCTTGATGCAAAAATCAGCTTGTTCAACACTATTTTTTTTTATTTTGTACGCATATAATTTTATTTCGCAATAAACAATCTTGTTTTCAAATTTCCAAAAAAATAATTTTTTCAGACACAATAAATAATGTAGGTAAGAATTGTACGTATTGCTGTGTCGACATCAAAATCAAAATTAATTAATTATAGAATAGCTGCATTCTTGCACTTGATGTCGAATATTTCATTAGATAACGGTGTCAATAGCGACGTTTATTAAAGCAATGCGAATTTTTCATATTTCTATAGTTACAAACTAGCCTAGCAGAAAATTGAATACTTTAAGAGAAAAGGCTATTGACATTTCATAAACTTAAGCTTAAACATTGTGTTTTTTAATTTATAAACGTATAAGCAAATTGCAGTCACTCTTGGTGAAAGGGAACTACCAAACAAATACACTACAAGTAATATGAAACTAAATGCACTCTTCCAAGTTTTATATAATTTTAATAAAAAGTAATATGTGCTAATGTGTCAGTAGTTTCAATTACATGCGGTATATTTTGGGGTCATTTTTTGACTGAATAGCATAAATACAACAATATTTTGCATAAAAGATATTCTAGAATGATTTTGGTGAAGATATTTTCAATAAATCAGTTGTGTCATCAATTGGATTTATTAATAAAATTGGATAATTCAGCAATTTTATTTGCAACACAAAACTTTTTTAGAATAAACCATTTTAAGATGTATTTGCGCCCAAACGTCCCTGCGCCCAAACGTCCCTGCGCCAAACCGCCCCTGCACAAACTGTCCCTGCGCCAAATCGTTCCTGCGCCAAAACATCCTAGACCGGTTGTTACACCCTGTGTGCTGAATTATTCTCAAGTGAGGTTTAGATTTACAAATTTTAATCCAACCAAGCATACATTTTCTCAATGCCACCAGGAATAACAGCAAAAAAGTCATTTATATAGTTGTATTTTAGAGTTGATTGTCAATTTATTAGCTATTAAACTAGTAATACGTGCCTTTACAACTAAATACTGTGACTTCAAAAAGTAATTACATAAGGATTGGCCATGGAAAATAAAAGTAATGTCTAATGCAAGCTTTAAAATTCATTTAAGTTACAATTATAATGGTTTTTACAATAAGACACAAAACGTTTACGATCGAATTATATTTTCGAAATGGCGAGAGAACGGCGAATGGATTTACAGTGCGGTGCCATGTTTAGAGGAATTTCGGTCGTTCAATTTCCAGATATTGCTGTCCTTAAAGGAGATTTTTACAGCGCACTTAGATGTGTTGATGTATTCCAGATACAGGAAGCATTTCTCATAGAGATAGAGCTGGAAGGCCAAAAATTCGTACTCAAAATACAGTTGATGATGTTCGTCAACGTTTGAACGAGCAACCCACTACATCACTACGTATACTTTCGCAAGAGACTGGTTTATCATTAGGAACTTGCCATGCTATTGTCAAAAAAGATTTAATGCTATTCCCATACAAAATTCTTGCTTTACATGAGTTGCTGTCAGCAAATCACAATAGGAGAATTTTGTATTGTCAGTGGTTCCAACAAAATTTAATGAACAACGACGAATTGCTAAATTTAACGTTTTTTTCTGTCGAGGCCTGGTTCACCCTTTCGGGGTATATACACTCACAAAATATGAGGTTATGGAGTGCTGCAAATTCGCATACGTTTCGCGAATCTCCCCTTCCGCTGTTGCAAGTTGGTGTTCGGATTGCTGTGTCTCGAAGACGTATTATCGGACCCATATTTTTCAACGAAACTGTTACTATTCAAAGATAGGTACCGGAATATTCTACGTGAATTTATTAATCAGCTTCATGAGGATGAGCTCCAGCAAGGCTACTTCCAACAGGATGGCGCGACGGCCCACACCGCTCAAGAGACACTCAATTACCTTCATGAATCATGATCGGATAATTAGTTTACGTTCAAATCCAGAATATCCACCTAGATCACCAGGCTTGACTCTTTTAGATTACTTTATATTCCCTTATCTGAAAGATAATGTATACAAGACCCCTATTAACAATATCGAGGAACTGCAAAACAGAATTACGGAACCAGTGTGCCAATATAACTCCTCAAATTCTTATAAATGCTTTGAATAGTATGAAAAGACGAGTAAATTTGTGTCTGCAGGAAAACGGTGGCCATTTTGAACAGCTTCTTTAGTTTTTTATGTTTATTTTTCTGTACCTGTGAAATAAAAAAATTATAATTTCCAATTTTAATGATTACCTACTTGTTATGATTTGTTTAATAGTGTAGTAATTTAGTTGTTACTGTTATCGTCTAAATTGAAATAATAGAACTCATTTCTTTAAAAATTGATTTATTTACATTTACCGTGCAACTTAACCTAACATAACACTGCCGTTTAGGTACTGGCGCTTGCGCTAGATGGCGCTAGAAAGGCTGTGCCTAAACGTCAATTGGTATATAAAGCTTGCATCAGACATTATTTTATTATTCCATGGCCAACCGTTATGTAATTATTTTTTGAACTCATGGTATATTATTTCTTAGTTTGTGATATTATATGCATAGAAAACTTAAAAATTTGATTTATGGGCAGTGCATGTTTTATAACAAACTTTTATTAGTTTATTATTTGACATCAGATAAGGCTTATTACAGATTTAATAGATAATCCCCAAACGTAAATGATTAGCTTTAATTTGCAGTATTTAAACAAAGTAAGATTAAGATGAAAAATATATTATGGCATTACAATTGCATTTAGACCCATTATCACTCCAGGTAACCATGTATGAATGATATCTCCCACACCGAACAGTAAGAGGAAGAAACAGAGGCAACACCCAAATAAATATTTACGCATGTAGAAGGACAACCAGTTTACAAAATTTCCGATCGGAAGATTTTAAATGGCGTCAGCATAACCAAAAGCAGTCGTGCATTGTGCCACAAACCTTCTATCCAAAGAATAACCCTAAAGTATCCAAATGTATCCAAGTTAGGAACACATATTTTGGTTACCTTCTCTGCATACGTATGTGTAACTATTTTCAATTCCAGAGGATATTTTTAAACAGTAATTGACTGAAAAACAGTTATTTGCCATGTAACTGAAAATTAACTACCACAAATCACTTTAAAGAGGCGCAGCCATATGGTGTATTTGATTATTAGTTAAGAGCCAATCGATAAAGGTAACTCTAGAAAATAGCAATTTCTTAAGTTTAATGTAAATTGAAGGTAACGAATACTACCATTACGGAAGCACATTATATTTCTATAAAATACCACGGCAAGTTCATTGTTACAGGTTAAACAATGACTACGTTTTGAATTGTCACCAAGGTTAATTTTGCAGACATTTTAACTGAACAAAAACTTGAATAATCAATCTCTGTAATTACTATACAGTTTTTGCTCTATTTTTTTACTGGTCTTTCTTGGTTTCTCATTAGTGGTACCAGGATACCAAAGACCCAGCTTCAATCATCCATTTATTGTATAATCAGAAGCACCAACGATCACTTAAAAACGGTGTGAAAGCGAAGAACTTGGTGCCATAAAAACCCATGAAAGTATGTAGTTCTTAAAAAAAAAGAATTCAAAGAGTAAAAGTTATTAGCATAAAATTTAGTGACGTACCAAGGCGGTCTTTGAACGCGCGAAACTCGTTTTCAGAATATGCAATTTACATCTTTGACGTCAGTGTATAAGGAGCAACTTTAATTATTGCAGACTGCAGGTTTAAGAGATTGGTAATTTTTGAGAAACTCGATCAGTCCTTATTAGAACGTGCACCTCTACACATCTTCCCTGCCGATTTAAACCTTTGTTTAATCAAGAGAAATCAGGCGGATTGTATTTACGAGGAATTGTCATGTCATAATGAATCGTGAAAAGTTAATTTGAGAAGTTCTTACATAGCATCATCATTTCGATTTATCTCTATGTTATTTTCTTTTATCCACGTTTAGAGTTGTATAAGTATTGTGAACAGTTTCAATTCCAGACAGTTCGTGGTTGGATATGATAAACGTTTGTGATATTAGACGTAGAAGATGATTTTCGATAACTTAGTTCAATTGTGCTTAAGTTGGATAAGCTTTTTGACGGTAAGCTTTTTTGATAAAGCATATTATGGTAAACGATTACCTTTTAAATGTAGTTGTATTAATTATATTAAAGGGCTAATGAGGTGCCTTAAAATTAGCTTAGCTACAGTACTATTCGACCTTCCTACTTACTGTTTTTTTTAATTAGTCCTTCGCGGATCTAGATTTTAATTGTTTAGCATAATGATCAATAGCAAAGTTTTCAAAGTACCAAAACTATTATTTCTTTGGCAGAAAAACATAAACAACTACATTTATTTTGGGTAAAATAAAGAAAGGAATGTCATGGATTGTCTATGTTTTGAATTCTCAAGTAGATTTATGGTCGTCATATATCCAAAAAATTAAATTATATTAAATGGAAGCATTTTCAGTCCGGATCTTATAGTGGAAATGCGGCTAAGGTTGGCGGCTTTGGTACTACTTCACCTCTACTGACCTTGTTGATGATTTTTTTATATATTCAACTTTGCCCCATTTAAGTATTGAGTGTGTGTATTACAACCCCCACCTGTATTTGATTAAAAAAATTGTGACAAAAATTTGAATACAAATTTCTATTTCAACGGAGAGATAAATCACTAATAAGCCTAGCAAACTGCTTTTCATTGCTCTGAATTAATACAGTTCACGAATTTCTAGTGCTAAGGCTAATCATCGATTATAAATTTTGATATTCAACTAAATTTCAGCCTAAGTACGAATAATATAACTTGTGTATACAATAAAACCCATTTTGTTAAATGTAAATATACCTTCATAAGCACTACATATTAAGAACAAATAAGATACCAATTTCATCTGTGAAGTGAATCATGTTTTCCTCCAAAACTACATTGTGCGTGATTAAAATTTAATAAACACATCCTCTTTCGTAATTGGAAGCGTGACATAATATTGTTTGTTATGAATATTATTTTTCTGGCAAGTCATATCACTTTATCTGTTTTAAAAATCCTTAATTTATACATACTCTATGTTTTTCAGTTTTAAAACTCAACATCCATTTGCATTTCCAAACTGTTCTGGCACTTTCTCTTATAAAAGTTGTTTGAATTAAACAAATTTCTATTTGTATGCATAGCGCTTCCTCTTATATATAGCAACACTTTTATTTATAAGCAATCTGTATTGTGTTGAGCACCTTCAGACAACATTATTAATTTTAAAATCCGATTTGGTAGAACAACTT
The DNA here is from genome assembly GCA_014611495.1 of Limonius californicus. Classification (NCBI taxonomy): domain Eukaryota; kingdom Metazoa; phylum Arthropoda; class Insecta; order Coleoptera; family Elateridae; genus Limonius; species Limonius californicus. The sequence goes on from JABXWE010012773.1 coordinate 24,511, forward strand.
AATTAAAATATCGTGCAATAATTGATGAAGAAATCCCTAAATGCCACCCCAATGCATTGTTTAACGTATGTTGTAACGAAAACAAGCCAATTCTTTCAAATTTAATTGCAATTTGCAAACGTTACGTTGTAAGTTGAATTTAAAATAAAGACTCATCGTCATCTGTAACCTTTTACATTTCCTGCTGATAAGCGAAACATACTGCTTTTTTAGTTGATATGCACTGATATAATTGACCAGTTTATAGTGGCAAGGCTAATCATCCATGCTACTACAGCCAAACTTTGATTTATAAAACTAATTTGCAAATAATTCTTGTTTAGGTCGTCGTACAGTTCGAAATTCTTGTAGAAATTTTCTATACAATTTTTAAACTTCAGATCATCCTAAAAACGATTTGTCACCCCACTTGACAGTAATTGTATACCAATTTATATTATAATTTTAATTTTATTAAACATTATGACAGTTTAAAAGCAATTAAAATATTTGCCCTAAAGGTAAGAACTAACAAATAAACCATAACCTCACATCTCACCCACTTCTGGAACTAGTCTAAACAATTACTTTGATGATTTCTAAAACGGCTAACAAGTAATTAAAAACGCCACACATTAAAGTGGTACAAGCCTGGTTTATTCCACTTTCGTTTACAACTGAATGATTGCATCTATTGTGCTTTCCCTATAAAAAGTTAAGCGGCTCTGTTGTTTTATATTCTTCTATTACTACTCTTCCTGTATTGTTTTAAAAATAGTAAAAAGGAAAGATGGATAAACCAGAAGGAATTGCTAAGGGCTAAATAGGCTCGTCGTATGTTGAGAATTCTCCATTATCAACTTTTATATTCATACCATATCCAACGGGTACACGCCCTGACTATATATTGCCTTAGCAATTTCCTCTCGTTTATCCATCTTTCGCTTTTACTATTTCTTTCCTTCTTACCCTATTTTCATTTATATTTTTACCTCCATTTTGCTTTACCTTCTTTACCTCTTTTTCCACTCCCTTGTATCTTCTGCTTTTTCCATGTTTTCCTCTTTTTTGGCATAGCCCACAGCTTTTCCAACGATAATTTGTCCTAATCACAATTTATTTGCAAAAATGCTTGCTAGTAGTGGTATACGTGACAAAATTGCGAACTACTGATAACTGACTGTTGTTCTGGTAATTCTTGAGATATAATATGTGTGATAAATGACAAGCAAAGAGTCAGGAATTCTATATTTACGTCTGCAGTCCAATGTATGGTATTTAATCGGTTGATTCTCATATACTTACTTCATAATATGAATTAAATGTCTCCTTAAGGTCATATATTTTATAATTTAACTTTCAAAAAAAGTGGTACAGCCAGAGACAACCAAACACAACTTTGCTTTTCATAAATTCTGCAAAATTGTAGTTGCAATTAAATGTAATAATAATTAATAAAATGCGCGCTCGTCCAGGAAACAACGGACGAAAATTATAATATTTTTGCATTTCCAGCGTGTATTCCTTGGAAAATATTTACATTCAAGCAAACCTTATTTACAAATATAGTGGAAGGATGTAATTTAAATAATAGAGACCGTTTCTAGAATTTTCCTGGGTTGGGTGGGTTTTCCTGAGTTGGGTGGGTTTTCCTGGGTACTTTCGTCAGCGTTTGCCTATTTAATACCGCGTCATAAAAAATTGACCAATGCACTTTAGATAATCTCGTCGTGACAAATAAATTAAGGGATTTAAGATTTAAAGCAAAAATAGCCAACAATTCATGACTTTTTCAAATAGGTAATGACTGTTGTAAGAATTCTCAACACTTTTGTAGTGTAAAAAATATTTTTGTTGGCATTGGAAGTTTTACTGCCGTAAATATTTTTTTTACGTTCCTATATATTCCGTTTGCTACAACAATAAATATTGGCGTTTGTTTACCATTTTATTTAGTTATGTAAGGATTAAAGTTAATGCACTTTATTGTATTATTTACAGTATCAGAGCGTTTGCTAATTTACTAATTTCGTGTTGCAAAAGCGGTCACTTGCACTATGCCTTATGCCGGATTATCCATTTTAACTGAACCCTAAAGGTTCTATTTTAAAAACTAGGACAAACTTTTTACTTACAGTCAAATTAAATTGAAACTTCTGCGTCATTTGGAACAATTTATTCCAAACTTCAGTAGGTACATTAAATTAATTTTTTGGCAAGGTTAAAGCAATCAGTGTACTGATGTAGAAGATTGCTAGGACAAAGTTCACTTGCATTGGTATTGTGATGGCAGAGAAACTGCTTCTTAAGGGGATTCCAAACCTGCCTGAGAATTCAAAATCTAGTGCTGGTTTTTTCATGGGTAATCCATGATATTTCTTTTTTTATTTTGCGCAAATTAAACGTAATTGTTCATCTCTTACTATTAGAAAAATAGTCGTTTATCCGAACTGTCATCACTTCTCGTTATGTTAAATAACTAAAATTGATCTTGATACTATTCTGATTAGATATCTCTGGCGATGGGGATGCATTCAAAACAATTACTAAATTACGTTCAAATATATCATAAACATAGGTTGATTTTAACCTATTCTCCCCTAATTTGGCTACGTTTTAACGTCATTTCGTATCAATTTTTTACTTTAATATAAAATAAAGTATGTAGACATCTTAGCTACGATAACAATTACAAAAATTTTATTTTGGCTAATTTTAAGGCTTTAAAATGAACTTATTATTTTTAGTTGGTCGTTTTTTCATACTTTAAAATAACCATAGATCCGCCTTACAATCTCTAATTGTCTACTTATAATTCATTCAGATCCTAACTCTCGATTCGTCAGATACTGCAGTTATCTAATATGAAAAACAAATACAAACCATTTGAAATAAGATCAAAAATAGACTTATTTTTTTCATTATAAACTCAAAACCAGCCTAACTCAAGTACCACTTGCCTACTACAAATGAGAGACTTTACATATTAAACATGTGCAAGGGGTGATGATGGCTTTTGGCAGGACTTGATTAATATTAAATATAAGCAATATAAGGCACCAGGCGGAAGGGGGTACAGCAGAATTTTTGTGCTCGGCAAATTTTGAAGCGTTTTTTAGATTGGCAAAGTTAAGAAGGGATGAGATTTGGGGATTTTAGACATCGGTCCGGCCCTGTGCTTAGGGCATCAGGTAGTCTAAATCCGGCTCTGCTTTTTGGAATCAGTTGTTTATGAGATTTTTGTTTGTATCGGCCTGTTCTTCTATTCTTTCCATCTTCTTTAATTTTTGATAATTAGGAGAATATTGTTGCGGACTAATGTGGTTAATAAAACTGATGACCAAAAATCATTTAAATAAAAAAGTTCTGATTTATTAAAATTTAATTTTCTTTTTTTCTTATTTATTAATTCCTGCACAACTATTTTCTCAGCCATTTGAGCTTCAATGTGTGTAATGTAGTACATATATGTTTTACAGAGGCACAATCACAATCAGTTTCTATTTTTTTTAATTTCATGTTTTAATATGTAAATCAAATTCAGCAGGACGTCTAAGGACCCCCTATGCGTGGATGCCACATATTACCTAAATTTTGCCACTAGTACTTACAAGCACATATATCAATACATACGTTGCTTTAACATAAATTGTATAAAACATTCATATGCTATAGATTTTTAATTCAATAATTTATGGGATTCTCCTACATAACAATTTTGCCACTTTTTCATATAGTAACGTATGGGACATAAGTTTCGAGAAAAAAATCAACAGGCTTAATCAGCAAAATAACGAAATTTTATTCAAACCTAAATATTAATGGTTAATTTAATTTTACATCTTTTGACAACATGAAAACTAATTTACAAAATGATAGCGGACCATGGTGCTCAATGGCACGCAATTTGGCTTAAGACTTGTGTAATCTTCCTTTGGACGATGTTCGGGTCCACATCCCAAATTTTTCTATAATATCTTTTTCTTGTTCTTCTAGAATCCTTATACCCTTAGGGTGTCGGATTTCTATAAAATCGTGCTCGCAATTGTTGTTCATTTTGGGCCTCCCAACCGTTTTCATAAACCTTTCGATACAGTAATGACCAAAATTCTTCTATTGGCCGAGCTTGAGGGACATTTGGGAGGTTATTTTCTCTCGGTACACAATTGACGTTATTCTGGTCCAACCATTCCCGAGTCCTGGCATAATAGCACGAAACGAGATCAGGCCAAAATATTATATCGTCGTTCTGATGGATATTAATAAAATTTAGCATTTTCGGTAAACATCTTTGGGTATAAAGCCCAGCATCCATAGCTTCTCCCCGAACTCGGCCAACATAGGGTGTTGAAATCCCAGGCTCTGAAATTGCGCACCAAACTAAAACTTTGTCGGCAAATTTCGCTTTTGCTTTGAATTTTACTTCGTTTGGGCAGTTTTCAATACCAGAGGTGCAAAATCCATCGTTACCTATCATTTCAGAATGTGACAGCGTGAAATATTGCTCATCAAACATTATGATCACACGGTTCCTCACAAAACGCCTTCGTCTCAAAGCTCTGCAACATCTAGGTATTCTTTCGAGTTGTGCCTGGGTGTATTTGGGACATTTCCGTCTTTTTCGATAATGTACACCATTTCTGGACAAAATTCTCTGGACGGTCTTGTATGAGACCTCAAAACGGCGATCCAGTTTTCGACTATAGATTTCAATTGTATCTTGAGCAGATTGTACCAGTCTATTAATTCTGTTTTGTGCCAAAACATGAGGTCTTCCAGTTTTCGGTAAATTAGTGCAAGGTATACATACCCTCCCCGCATTTTCTTATTGTCCTCTAAATCGTTGCCTGGCTAACATTTTGATCTCAGAACAAGTTAACAATTTCACGTTTGGACAACCGTCCAATAAAGCGATAGATACTGCGAATTTCAAGTTTGTACGACATTTTGAACTTAATTATGGAATAAATTTGACGTTTATCAATAAAAACAAAACATGATTTGTTTACCAGTTTCATGGTAACTACATCAGATATCAAAATCGAGTAGAACTTTCAAGGCAAACTTTTTCTCAAAACTTATGTCCTATGACCTATACGTTATACCTTAGCTCGCATGGCAAAGTAGTCACGTCAAAAATTTAAAAATTATAATTTTAAACATGAAAAAATGTTGGCATAACTGCTATTGTAACCAGCAGAAGTTGCATAACAATTTCCTAATGACATTTTAAATAGAGTATATTCTGATTGACATCCTTTCATACAAAAAAACACCATCATTTTTTTAATAATGTACGTTTTATGGGAAATATTTTTTTGTACGCTTAGTTTGTTCTTATGTAGCAAAACCTCTTTTAGCACAAGAATGGTTCGTTACAAATAAGGAAATTTTAGTTGACCATTTTTTAATTGTATTTCAGATTTGGAGTTTATTGGGATTAAACAATCTATAGTTGTTTTGTAGATATTTCAACTCTTTTGGGTGTATTTCATACCTGCGATATTTGCATCATTTAAACAAAACATAGACCCGTGCAAAATCGCCCACAAGGTCACTAAAATTTCCCAGGTGTGTACTTGTATATGTTTACCCACGGACGTTTCTAGAATTCGATAATATATGTATGTGTGCAAGTTACAAAGCTGAAGGTGATTTAATAAAATTTCATAATATTGCCTACCATGTAACTAACTTTTCGCGAACGGCGCACAGTGGGAGAAAATTAAAAAAAAGTGGAAATAATTGTTTAAGCCACTAAATCAACAAATGAATAGAACTTTTATTTATATTTGTATTACAAAATATCAATTATACAATTTATGACTCACAATCGCTGTCAACGTGCGAATCACTGCCAGAATCAGAATCAAGTTCCTCAATGATGTTTCGGGCTGTTGATTTATTTTGTTCTGTGGTTTTTAAAAGGGACAAAGCATAAATGCTTAAACTGTAACATTTTTTTACGTAGAGGGCGTATAGATTGTATTAGTGGATCTGATGTAATTAATATAATATTTAATAAATCCGTATTAGTGTTTGTTCTTGGGGATTTGCGAGTTTTGTGCTCTCCATATCGCCTTATTTCTTTATGCCTAGCGTCTTGCACTTCTTCACTAAGCTGACAAATCGGGAGAATTTTCTTCTTGTTATCTCTGGGGTTTCTTTTAGATATTGAATACGAATGGGCCTCCAATACCGCGTTGACGAGGTACGAGGATTTTGCCATATTATTTACTTATCCTCTAATTCACCACTATATAGCTGGAGAGAAACCAATGACTTGTTAAGTATATCGGAGTCGTTGAATGCTTCGCTATTATCTTCACCAGAAAATATTTACTTGTAACGATTATGGGACCCACAGCCATCCAGTCCCCATTTATATATTATTTGCAAGGACCTCATTCCCCCGTTCGTAGAGTCATGGATGGTTTCTAAAACATCGCGTTGTGCTTTTGCCAATCGTTGGATAGTATGGTCAAGCAACGGTTGTAGTTTGACTTTAGCTATAGTGTCACTTACATTAAACGATCCCTCTTTAGGGTAGTATTTGACCTTGGCCCTTGTAACTTTATCGTATGAAGGATAAAGTCCCTTCACATTGCTATCTTTTGCCCCCTTATATAAGCTTATGTACTGATGTTTTGTCAGCTTAAGGTCTACTATAAGAGCTAGCGCTTCATCTGATCTATACGGTATAGACAATATATTCTTCTTGGGCAAACTATACATCCGTCTTATTTTGGACGTTCGACGCGGTGAGAATGTGGTTTGATGTAATAGTTTTGCAGCATAATATTTTCCATGTGAACGTAAACTCATCTCTGCTGCCATTTGCAGCTCTTCTGGACCTCGTGACTTCACTAAATCTCGAACTTCTACTTCTCTTTGACCTACTGCAGCTCGTCTCAAACGATTTTTTAGGACGACCAACACTCTTAGAGATGACAATTGTATCCTTCAACCACTGTGAATTGTCTTTCTCGAACTTTTTCGAATAATTATGGTTTTTTTTTCCATAATTTTAACAAGACTTGCATAAAGTTATACACCGACTTAGATATATGCTCATCTAGTAATCCTGTACATTGTTTAATTTTAAATTTATTTTTAGTATACTGCACAAAGAAGTCTCTGGATTTCTTACAATTGGTGCCCAAGGGCCCATTTTGTCGCAGAATGTATATAATTCGCGGCGGGAAATAGCGATGTGTCTACCTGAAATAAAATAAAATACTGAAAAAAGGACAAAAGTGGTCCTTAAAAAACATTACAAACTGTAGTACGAGTATGTATCTACAAAATGGCAACAGTTTCTGTGAAAAACACAGAAAAATAACAATGCAACAATCCACTTAAATTTTCTATTACTGAATTTCACTTTCAAATTAACCATCAAAATGTCTCAAACTTATAACACCTTCATAGATTAATAAAACAAAGTAACTCATAATATTTATAATATACATACCTTGAATATCATTTGCCATATCGCGGTTTTCCGAAAACTTTTCTAAAACACTCGAAATACAGCCTTTATAATGCGAACCAACACTATCACACGTAAGGACGCGAGTTTCGTTGTCCTTTTTTTTAACTTTGCAACGCAGCCGACTTCACGGTTCACGTCAATTAATTATTTGAATGTAAGTACGTGTAAGTTTGGTGTTCAGAGGATATTATAAAGCATTAATGGGGTTTAATTAAAAGAAATTTTAAAAATAACTTAATTCCACTATTTTTATGTTTTCTTCCACTGTGCGGCGTTCTAAAGTGAGGGCAACTTTAGATTTGAATTAATACTTTAATCAGAGCACTACTGCAATGAAAAATTATATCATTAAATAAAACGTGTCAGTAGCCCAAAAAGGTCAACTGAATAATGATGCAATCATTATTTTAGGAGTTTAATATAAACATTTAGTGTAGTATTTTCATATTTTGCGGAATGGTAATCTATGTGTTCATCTCTATAGCTCGGCATAACTTATGGGTCTAATCTACGGTATGTACAAAATTAGACCGAGACACGGTAAAAGTTCAATATAAATTAAAAAACTACGTTAATAGGCTACCTTTCAATTTGCTATTTTTTTTTAATAAGTTGACAACATATCCAAGATTGAAATGAAAAGAAAACGTGTCGAAAAAATCATAAGAACAGTTATTAAAATTATTACAAAAGTATGGTTAAATCAGGATACGTTTACGATATATGTACACTTAATTTAGTAATTTGTTCACCTTATTACAAATTACCATCGTTTAAGAATGTAATACACCAAACCCTTATGTCAATATTGCTCTAATTTTCAGAAAATCAGAACAAGCTAAGGCTGTGTAACAAATGTATTATGTGGTGTACTACACGTATTGACTTTTACATTGGCTGCAGTTTGCTTTCCAGCATTCAGGTAGACGACGCTAAGCCCCTGGAAGAACACGGAATGTGTGAATGTGTTTTTATTGTAGCTTTATTCCGGATTTTCGCTATAAATAAAATATGCCAATAGAGTCACTAGACAAAGTTGCTAGACGGCAAACAATATTTACGCTATTTACTAAAAGAGATAAAAAAAAACCCCTCTAATTCTCATAAAAACAGAAAGAATGCAAATGTACCTTTTGTATTTCTTTCTCCGTTTTTATGAGAATTAAAGGGTCTCGATTTTATTATTTTTCGCTTTAAAACAGACTCACTTGTCTGACTTCTACAGTATGCTCAACAATTTTTTAAATAAATATTAGCTGTGAAAAACCGTACGTGTATTTACTCCAATCCAACCATTTATAATATTTACCACGATTATTTAACAGTTATCAGGGCATAGTTCAGTTCAGGGGCTACAATTGTTTCTTGCAATTAACAAGAATATATTTATTTTTCAGTTAATAACTTAGCATAAACAGGAATTACGTATTACAGATATGCGTAATGTATGTATTTTTTTTAATATCGCACAATCGTCTTACGGCTGCTACGTTTTGCACTTACTTTACATTGAATAATGCTATATTTTCGATATGGCACAAAAACTCCAATGTAGTTATAGCTAAATCACCATAAGGCAGGCTGTTTAAAACTAACATTTTTAAAGAACTTATAAGGAATACGTCCAAGTTTTTCAAGCAACTCAAATACTCGCTTTCCCTAGAGGTAAATAAACTTACACGAAAACTTTATCGATTCAAAAATTAATATGTTGTGTTCTAGTATAATAAATTCTTGTAGCAGCTTGATAACTTAAATCAGCGTTGTAAATGATATAAAATGTATGGCATATTCAAAGACAACCGTTTTGTATTTTTTATAAAATTTTTAATTTTTCCAAGGAAACATGGGACTGTTACGTAAGCCCCAAAATAAAACTTGGGCGCGAATTTGGAAACACCCTCTATGATATACCTTGCAGTTTTTGAATAACGAAAATTTTGAAATGGCTTTAGTTTATACTAATTAGGAATTACTTAAACCATATATAATTTTCCATAACCATATTATAAAAGATAGATCATATATTCGTGTGAAAGTTTAGTTATTAGTTTCCAAATGTCGAATTGTTGTATTTTTCGACAAGTATTTAACCATATTCCGAATGAATTCCGGATTTTAGGCAAAATGGACTTTTTTGCTTTTCTAGGCATACTTCTGAAATTTACAACATATTCATTTCATAAAAATGGATCAAATTAACGCCTACTTGATAGCGCCTAAAATGCTTAAAATGGGTTTTAAGGGACTACTTTTTTATTAGGGCCCAAAAGTGAAGAAATGTTAATAAATTTATCATTTTGTTTAGAATTGTTTACATTTTAAAATAAATTTACGTGCGGGTGCGTATTTGCAAGAGATTAAAATATTATATTACCTTTCTGGAATGTTTTGCATGCAATATTTTATGTTGCTTAATACCCGAAGGGCAATACCAGCAGGGAGAGGAAAATTTTCTATTATTAAAATTTATTTTTATCTGGGAAAATCCTGCCTCTACTTAACCTTAAGATACAAATAATAAATGGCCGTTCTTTCTATAGCATTGTAGTGTACAGATAGTGACCGAATATGTAATATATTTAAGAATACTGAATTACCAAATTGTTTTCAATTTCGAATTGTTCAAGTGTGCAGTTTCAAATAATAATTACGAGGGCTGTTCTCTTTCCGCTGAGCCTATCTAGCAGGCTGTGATATTTTGAAACAAATTTTGCTTTACATTTTATCGTAGTTGTTTACAAGTTTAATTATAGTGAAAGTTGTCAAATATACATGAAAGTGTTTAAAATACGAGGCTGTTTCAAATGAAATCCGGATTGTGATTGTACTTGTTTATTTAATAACTGAATGGACCAGAAAATGTTATCACTTTTCTATATAGTCCCCCTGCCTCTCAATACACCTCTTCCATTTGTCAACCAAAGCCTCTATTCCAGCGGAGAAGAATTCTTTTGGTTTTGTGCGAAACCACTCATGCTCCAAACATATGGTAACCGCTTGGTACTCGATCGGGAGAATACGGAGGATGTTTAATAACTTCAAATCTAAGTTTTTCTATTACTGCCTTGGTTTCCATCGAGCAATGCTGCGGAGCATTGTCATGTTGGAGCAAAACACCTTTGGACATAAATCCGCGTCGTTTTGTCCGTATAGCTGGCTTCAGTTTATCTTTTAATAGGTTGCAGTATGAAGCACTATTGACTGTGGTGCCCTTCATCATGTAATCTTCTACAAGTACTCCTTTCTTATCCCAAGACACTGTCAACATTACCTGTCCAGCCGATGGAGCAGCTTTAAATTTTTTGGGTTTTGATAATATCGAGCGACGCCATTCTTTTGATGATTATTTATATTCTGGCTGAAAATGGTGACCCAGGATTCATCACCAGTCACTATACGATTTAAAAAGGCAGCTCCCTCTTTTTTATAACGTGACAGAAGAACAGTACAAGTTTCAATCCTTCTTTGTTTAAGTTCAGGCTTTAATTGCCTAGGAACCCATCTAGCACAAATTTTTCGGTATTTCAACTGCTCCAAAAAATATTATGTGTAGAGCCGATACCCACATTAATTTTTGAAGCAATTGCTTTTAGTTTTATGCGTCGGTTTTGTAAAATGAGCTCCTGCACAGTTCTAATGTTCTTTTCAGTGATTACACCGTTTGCTTGTCTCGGTCGTGGTGCATCTTTCACAGATTCGCTGCCGCTTTTAAACTTTTTTGCCCATTCAAACACACTCGAACGAGCTAAACAGCTACTTCCGTACACCTTAAACATTCTTGAATGAATTTCAGACGGATTCACTCCTTCCGCAGTTAAAAATCTTATCACCGAACGCATTTCTTCACTGGTGCAACTTTGAAGTGACTCTATAGCTGTCATCTGAGAAATTAAATTTGTATTTTGTTTCCAGACACTTAATAATCAATTTATGGCTTCCTTAAATGTGTGAACTAAGTTATTTATTATTTTCATTATTGGTAATAGGGAATGGATTTAACTTAGTTAAAGACGCAATCCGGATTTCATTTGAAACAGCATCGTATACATAATTTTAAAGTAATCCTTTCCCCAATAAATTATGGAATTGAATAAAGAACATTATCGAACTGTTTTTTTTTATAATTTCACGCGGGGCTTAAGCCGTAAAGAATGTTTTGAGGAAATCAATCGAGTGTTTGGTGGCACGTCGTGTTCCTTAGCTACCATAAAGAGGTGGTACAATGAATTTCAACTTGGTTAACTTTCCTTAACTGACCATTTTCGAGCTCCTAAGCCAAAAACGGTAGTTACCGTAAAGAATATTGGACTTGTACCAAAAGGGACCTGGACACTTCGCCCAACGCTATATTCTGCCCACAACGCCCAAAAATTACTAGAGGGACACAACGCCCAACGCGACCACATTGCCCAATTCTGAAAATGACAACAACGCCCAAAGTTAAGACAGGGACAGAACGCCCAACGTGACCACATCGCCCAATTCCAAACTCTCCATAATGCCCACAACGCCCAAAGTTATGACAGGCACAGACGCCCAACGTGGCCACATTGTCCAGTCTGAACTTACCGTTGTAGAATCATCGTCCAACTACAAAAGTAGATACAGGTTATATTATTAAAATCTGTATGTCATTTTGTATGTACAGGGTCATCACACGAAAATGATAAATTCTACTGTGACATTGTTGTTTTTGAAGATATCGGAATATTAACAGATGCTTTATGGACTAATGTTTAACAAGGAATTCATTATTTTTATCAGAAAAAGAATCTACCTTCGCATTACTGAGATTAGCTATCAACTTTGTTGTTTTTTATGAAACAACTTATATATTATTGTATATTCTGATTGATGACCCTGTACGTGCAAAATGACATACAGATTTTAATAATTAACCTGTATCTACTTTTGTAGTTGGACGATGATTCTACAACGGTAAGTTCAAATTGGGCGATGTGGGCACGTTGGGCGTTCTGTCCCTGTCTTAACTTTGGGCGATGTGGCCACGTTGGGCGTTCTGTCCCTGTCTTAACTTTGGGCATTGTGGAGAGTTTGGAATTGGGCGATGTAGTCACGGAGGGCGTTTTGTCCCTGTCCTAACTTTGGGCGTTCTGTCCCTGTCCTAACTTTGGGCGTTGTGGGCATTTCGAATTGTGCGTTGTGATCGTGTTGGGTGTTGTATCCCCACATATATTAAATATTAGTAGATTAGTACATACACTAAAATAAAAAGGCAATGGACTGAGCTTAGTCAAAGGAAAATTTACAGTTATTTAGAAATGGGCGATGTGGTCACGTTGGGCGATCTGATCCTCTCCTAACTTTGGGCGCTGTGGACGTTGTTGACGTTTTGGGCGTTGTGGACGTTTTGGGCGTTGTGGTCATATTCAGAATTGGGCAATGTGGTCGCGTTGGGCGTTGTGTCTATAGTAATTTTGGGCGTTGTGGGCAGAATATAGCTTTGGGCGAAGTGTCCTAGACCCGTACGAAACATGATTCAAGAGCACCGGTATGGTATTGCCAGGAGTATTCTAGCAACTTTAAAGAAAACTCGAAAGCAATTGACATGGCATGGTGCAGGTCTACAGTGGATCGCTTTGACAATGGATCGTCGCATTTGGTGTACAACATCATTACAGGTGATGAAACGTGGGTATACTGATATGATCCCGAAAGAAAGCAACAGTCGGCAGTTTGGGTCTTTGAGAACGAAGTTCAACGAAGAACAAAAGTTATTCGTGAAAATAGTCGAAACATGAGGTCGCCACATTTTTTGGAATTACTGGACATGTTTCCACTATAGCACTGGAGGATCGTCGTACTGTTAATGCCGAATGGGTATGGTATACTACAGTTTGTTTGCCTCAAGTTCTCCAAAATGTTCGCGAAAAACGTCCAAGAGGAACGACTTAGTATTTGAATGCCCAAAACATGTTTTTCTTCAACTTTAAATCCAAATAGCATTGTTTACTCGTTTCATTTTTAACCCGTATGTGGTGGCGCTTTCACGGATAGTCTCTAAAAAATCGTCGTACTTACGTATCGACGGAATGGTAAAATTGTCTAATTGCCGTGTATTCCTTCTTAAAGCGTGAAATAGTGTTGATATTGTTGTAAAAAATAAAATGCTCTAGAACTTTCCAACATTTCATAATTTTTGCAAATGTGCTTACAAGATATTCGAGACACTTCAGTAATTTTAGTGATACTTCACAGTTATCAACAACTTCACTATATGCAAATTTTACTATCTACTATTATCTAGCCAAAAATGTCAACAATACGTTATTGCATTGTGTTTTGTAGACAATATACCCTTTCATGTTAAAAATAGCTTATTGATCATTATTTTTATTTTTTATAACAAATTGTGTAATATGTACGTAAACACCGAAAACAGTTTTATGTTGGAATTTATCAATTTATTACTCTTATTGGAGCTAGAAGAACTATTCTAGGATGTCAAAAATTATTGCAAAGTTAAACAAATTTAATACTTATAAAAGACCTGTACATTTGAAGAAAATCCCGTACTTCA
>JABXWE010012774.1:0-15085 GCA_014611495.1 Limonius californicus
TTAATACTCATCACGTTAATGATGAAATAGTATTCTGGCCTGATTTGGCTTCTTGTCATTATGCTAGAATCACTAGGCAATGGCTGGAAACAAATAATATCAATTTTGTAGCAAAAGACGACAATCCTCCAAACATACCACAAGCAAGAATAATCGAGGAATTTTGGGCAGTATTGAGCAGAAAGGTATACAATAATGGTTGGGAAGCCCAAAACGAAGAACAATTGCGGCGACGAATATTTAATAAGATCCGCGAAATATATGTGGGTACCGTCCAGACTCTAATGGGACATGTTCGTGCAAAACTGCGAATTATCGAAGACCAAGGCCCTTTAGCTGCAGTTTAAAATTTTATTTTTGTTCAATATAGATGTACGATTAACCCTTTAGATAAAAGTTTTGAATAAATCCACACTGGCTTTTAATAGCTGACTCTCTTTGTTTTCCGAAAACTTTTGTTACATACGTTATTAACCATACTATAATTGATGTACTTACAACTAGCGTGACTAATAAATCATAACTGTACCATCAACTATAATTTTTACAAATAAGTTGGCATATAGTCGTTTATAACAATAATTTATTCATGAATTAATAAAATTTTGTTCTATCGTCCCCACTGAGTGTTGAACATTATATTTTGAATAGTACACACTTAACCCAAAATACAGAAAGTTATGCATCGATAGAAAGATTGAATCTATGCGTTATTTACCTTCTTAAATCATCATTGGTATTCAGAAACATTGTTCTTAAGTACTGGGGTCATCTAAAATACTGAAACTATTAACAATTTTCTCTTATTCACATTGTGTAGGTGATCATCGGGCAAATTGATATTGACAGTGTTGCTATTTATTACTGCGCGAAAAGCGTATATTCAAATATGTCAAAGTTTTAAAATGAAATTAACTAATTTAAACTATGATTTTAATGTATAAAATACCATTAAATAGAATTTCTCCATTATACTTAATCGTGCTATAAAATCGTTCTCTTTAAAACTGTCACAGGATTATCAAAAAATATAAATTTGTTCATTATTCACCAGTGGTAAATAATAAAATAGCTATTTATGTAACAAGTACATAATCTAAGACTTTATTGGACAAGTCGAGTTTATTGGCAGAGCGCGCATGCGCGCGAGGCCAATAATAAAGACGAGTTAATTAAGTCTGATTATGTACGAGTAACATACAGTAGAACCTGTCTAAAGTGACCACTCAAGGGACTGGTACAAAATGGTCACTTTAAGCAGGTGGTCAGTTTACAGAAAATTAAATTCCTAGTAGCTCATTCGATTTTTCTGATACAACCAAAATAAAACGATAAACTTATAGACGGTGATACATATACTTACTAAATTACATAAACGTGTTGACATAAATATGTACATACATAGGTATGTACAGACGTAGGTGCTACTACTGCTACATCTCAGACAAATAAACTATTGTTTAAAAAAACTTTCCAAAGTACTTTGTTTACTACTTTTTAATCGTTTTTCACAAATTAGTTCACTTATTTTCCCCTTTGCTTGATAAATTGGAGCCAATATCTTCATTAAGTGCATTTTATTACCTTCACCATTTTCAAGAGACAAGGTTTATTCGTTCCGCGAATTGCTGGAATCTGATAAACTAACACTTCAAGATGAATGTTCATGACCTTTTTAGCACTTTACTCGCAGAAAGTAAAATTAAAAACAGAATGATTTCTGACTGAAGGAACCTTTAAATAGGTATGCAAGGATTAACGTTCATAACAATCTAATCGTTAACTAAAGCTACCTCAGGAGTGAATCGTTACAATCATTTTTCAGAAAACTCCATCATTAGGATTGTAATGTACTGTAGTGCTCGTTCATCTAGTTAGTGGGGCTGTTAAGGTTTTCAATTTTATTTTGTTTACATAGTTATATAATTCCATAATCTTGTACAGACGTAAATAAATCTTGCTCAGCAATTTTGTCTTCTGATTCGAATATAGTTGGTGCTCGGACCTTCAATAAGATCCAAGCCCCATAGTACCAATGACGTAAAATCCTGCATTGTAATTGTATTGAGGAATGCCAGGTTTCAACAAGAAAGAATTTCTTTAAGTGCTGTATTGTATGTATAGGATTTACAACTTAAAATGGTAAGCAGATGTTGTAGGTGGTTTATTGTATACTAATTGCAATATCCTACTTGGAATTTTGGAAAGGAAGTTGAGCTGGTCACATTAAAGAGATAGATTTTAAATGGATGTATTTGTTGGTACCGGTCACTGGTCACAATAGGCGGGTGGTCACTATATAGGAAATAAGTTACATTAAAAAGATAGGATTTTGGCAGGGACCGGGAAAAACTGGTCACTTTAACCAGATGGTCATAATATAGAGGTGGTCACTTTTGCAGGTTCTACTGTACTTAGCTTTATGTTCGATTCAAAAAATGTCTAGGAATAGTATATTATATACCTAGGTTAAGAAGTGAGCTATTATTTACCGAGAAATTTACGTAATGCATTACCGCCATTTCTGCATTCGTATAATTTACCATATTTTCTGAGATATTCGAATAAAAACGGCGGAAAAATAAAATAAATACAATGTAACATTAACAATCTTAGAAATAATACGATGAGGTCGTTTTTTAAACAAAACATTACTTTATGTCAACAAGGATTGTTTTGAAAATGATGTTTGTAAGAACGTCATTATTCCAAGATAACTAGATGTATGTGTTCAAAAATTTTTCGCCAATACTGCTAAATGAAGCAATTTTAGTTTAATTATTTTAATCAAGAATGGTGCATCTGACGAGAAAAATGCAAGAGACCGTTTTCATGTAGAATTGACCAGGCTAATCAGAAAAAATATCCACATGAAAAAATATCATTGGCGTACCACTTTTATTGTAAAAAATATCAGGGGACATGTTTGCAGGGACGCCACTGGTAGAGCAATAGAATAACTTTTCTAACTAAAATATGTGGTTTTATATCCTATTAACACATACCAAAATTGAAAATAATATCTAAAGTAGTTTCGGAAATAATAAAAGATAACGCTTAAAAAAAATTTTTATCAACACCGTGTAGCAGAAAATTGAAGCCGTTGCGGACATATGTTCATATGAACTTTTCTTCTTAAAATGACCTGAGGAATCACACCCTGAAATATTAGCACGTCATTAAGGAACACCCTGTATATATAATCAGCACTCTAATTATTATCATATTAGGGTATAGGGTTCAATATAAACTTAGAACAAAAAAAAACTTCGGCATGTTTTGCCTCGCTTCTTTCTGTATGAGTTTTGCGGCTTCAGCTGAGCTGGTTGATCTGTTTGTATTTCAGACAATATTTAAAATACCCACAAAGTGCTGTAATTCTGTAGTGAACTCTCGTAATATTTCAATTGCCGTCCAAATTTTTTGGACAATACGACTGAAAAACACTAATATATTTCTGAAACGGTTGAGTGATTCAACTTGTAAGAGGAATATCTTTTACAAATATTTTTGTATGATATACAATATTTCTAAATCAAAAGATGTGAATTTGTAAGAAATATTGACAATATGTTTTTCTTTTTCTAATCTTCCCGCTTCTTATAAGGTCCTACTTCATTTTCATATTAATATAGTTTACATTACTAAGCATCCTACAGCGCCAGTGTGGTCCAGTGATTAGAGCAGTGGGCTCCGGTGCGGAAGGTCGGGAGTTCAAACCTCCGGCGCTGTGCTCGCCTACCCAATAGATTTAAATAATTGTGCACCTCCGTTCAAACGAACAAAGGGTAGTAATGCGGTTGTCTACTGTATGATGCTCACCAGATCACCACGTGTCATTAATTTGGCACAAGACAACCGAGTGTGAAAGCAAGGATACGGGAGCTCTGACCTCCCACCTTGTAGGCCAAACCCCTTCACGGGGTGTAGAACCTCACCATTATTATTGTTATGGTTTCTTATGCATTTTTATATGGTTCAGCTCGCTGGGAAACCTTGTATATATTGCGATGAAGCAGTACACGAGCATATTGCTCTGCAATTAAATAAAGATGTTCTAGCTTTCCTCAAAATCTATAGTATTTAGGGGTACTTCTTTATGACATAAACAAAACTGTGTTTAGCAATGCTATAATATTTATGTAATGCTACACTGAATTATATCTAAATAGGTAATGTAATGAGGCGGCCGTGGGTTAGAGGTTAGCGCGTTAGACTTCTACGCTGAAGGTCCTGGATTCAATTCCCAATACCAGAACATCGGATTTTTAACGGCCGTTCTCCCTCGCAAGGCAATGGCAAACCACCGAGGTATTCTGCCTAGTAAATCTACTCTGGAGTAGAAGTGTTTACACTTGCCGTGGTTCTGAGCCCACGTTAAACTGTAGATCCTCTATGTCTGTGACACTCTAAAAACGCGCAACACAGGCATAGGCGAGAAGATCGCTACGTCTTGTAAGAGATAAAGCACTCTAAGAAGAAGAAGGTAATGTAACTTTTCATGGTTGCAATTAAAGTTTTTAATATCTAAGCTAACAATACTGAAGGCAACAACAATATTTATTAAAACACTAAATTTCGTAGAATACGGAAATTAACACTGTTTTTTTTTGCATTTCACATTGCCTACTTTTAAGGGACTTTTAAGGTACTATAAGAAACTGTATTCCCGTGAAAAGCCATTCTCATGCGGCAGCTGCGAACAAACCTTTAGCAAGAGAAAGAAGTTATTTAATCACGAACACAGTCACACTAGAGAAAGGCTTTACAACTGTAGATCGTGTAATCGAAGTTTCACGCAGCGTAAGAAGCTTACAGTCCATATGCGCTCTCATGCTGAGAAAAAACCGTATAAGTGTGAGATTTGCAATAAGAAATTTGTAACAAATGCGTCAATGAAATACCATTCCAAAGTGCATGGATTTGGAGTTTATGCATGATTTTTGTTAATAAAGTTTATGATGGAAATATAATGATAGTTTAGATTAGGAGTTTTTAAAATAGATTGTGTTAGTGATGATACCAATAAAATTATAGTTAAATCAGTTGAAACCAGGTATGAATTCAACACAATTTATCAATACTAAAATAGAACTCTCAGTATATTGAATGTACGCTATAAAAGTTGAAACATATTTGTATCAGCAAGAAACCCGTATATCTGCGACAATTTTTTTCTTTTCCTTCTCTACCCATCATCTTCAGTAACTCCCTCCAGCTCATCCGCCTTAAAATTCACATCTTCACTACCCTTTTCCTAATCATTCTTCTTCTGCTACCCATTCTCCCCCTCATCTTCCTAATCACCTCTCTCGGCCGTCTTCTTCTACTTCCACTTAGCATCACCTTCCTCATCCTACTCCTCCCCCTTTCCCTTCTTCTGCCCTTTCTCTCTTTTATTCGCCTTTTTCATTTCTTTTGTCTTTGTATTCGTCCGTTTCCATTCGTTACTTTTGATTATTGTTTCTTGTTTTTTCTGACTTTTTCCTTCTTATTTGTTGTCTTTATCTGTATGAAAGTTCTTGGCCTAATGAGATTATCGAAAATTGCTGTTATCATGACAGTCTGATCTCTGTGATTCCCTTTTACATGTATTGGTATATGCTTTTCGTTAAGTAATTTGCAAGAACGTGTCTTCACATCGTTCTTTACAGCTGCCATAATAGTTTCGGTAATTTCGTTGGGCTATTTTATAATCTTCATTTGCAGCTTCCAACTAATGTAAATTACTCTTTATATACAAGCATTTAATTGTAAAAGCATTTCCTCATAATAATTTCTGGTTTATTAAAGCGACATAAAATAATATACTAAAATACAGGTAGCACTCGGTTTACGTTGCGGTTTCGCTCCTGAATAAACCGGCGTATACTGAATCGGCGTGAAATAAATCCATTTAGAATGGGAGTCATTGAGTTAGGTTCCACGCCGTTGTAAAGCATGCATAAGTTTCCTACTGCTATAACTTACTTGTGTTGCACCATGTTTAGCTAACTTTATTAAAGTAAACTATACTCCTATTAGATATCGGTTTTTACTATCTTAATTGATATAAGAAAATTATAAAAATGATGGAACTTGGTTCGATATATGTTCTTTGCGTACCAGCGTCCGTAGACACAACATATGTAAGCAAACGGTGTTATTGTTAATCGGCGTAAATGGAACCGTCGCTAACCGCGGGCTGCTTGTATCTAGTATTACGTTTTAGTATTGGTGGAACTTTCAATTACTTAGTATAAATGCTTTTATTTTATTGTATAATTAACTCAAGTGGCGGTGGTTAGCGTCGCCAAATGCACGACATAAAAATAATATTTAAATGTCTTGAGATACGTAATTACATTGTTACACTAAAAATCATATTACAAATATTGTACAGTGCGATCGAAAATGATTGAAGGTGCCGCTTCATACTAATTTCTTAGGTCCGCCTACTGCTTAATGTGACCTTGACTAATTGCAGTGGCGTGCTTGATAATGAAATGCTCGTATAGCAATTTTTTTTTGTAAAAACTGAGACTTTTAAAGACTTTTCTTGTTGAAAATTACGATTTCTATTCTGTATAAAATTTTATATTTCAAAAGTTCACCGGTATGGTTATCAGATTTGGGCTTGCAATAATTATTTACTTTAATAGCACAGTTGAAATGATTAAAAATACATTATATAAGATTGCTACAATTTTAATTAATTTTCAGAGATATCAATGGTCACAACACACATACCCACAGACAAACGTTTTGTTGGAGCTACCTTTAGGGGCACATGCGCATTTTACCTGTGAACTGTGTATTAAGTAAGACAATCAACATATAACGTTTAACAGAAGAGCATTGAGCGTTGTATCAAACCAATCTAATGATTGAATACTCAGAGAGAGAGAACAGGTTCCCAACAGAACAGAATATACAATTTTGGAAACCTACTTTCGATCTGGAAAATATAACTGGAATGGCGTTTGGCAGTACTCCTGTTGTTCTTGCTTCAGTCAGTTCCAAGAGCAATTCCCCAACGTAGCAGACCGTACGAAATATTCAGCACATACAGCGTCTTCTACTATTGCATTTAAACTACAGCCACCGCACCGATATGGCGAGTGTAATAGGCCTGTGACGTCGATCTTTCATCTCACTTCGGTATTTTTGTCTCAGTTCTCTGTTTACGTATTTCGCGGTTTTATCTGAGCTGCTCGATCTGTGTGTATTTCA
Source organism: Limonius californicus (assembly GCA_014611495.1). Classification (NCBI taxonomy): domain Eukaryota; kingdom Metazoa; phylum Arthropoda; class Insecta; order Coleoptera; family Elateridae; genus Limonius; species Limonius californicus. The sequence goes on from JABXWE010012774.1 coordinate 7,213, forward strand.
GACAACATTTAAGATATCCACAAGGTTCCGTGATGCTGTAATGAACTACTAACTAACGCAATATTTAAATTAACTCTCAAAAGGTTGAATTAGCCAACTTGCAACAAGAGTATCTTTTCTAAATATCTTTGTATGAAATCCAGTATTAAACAAAAATTCAAAGATGTCAATTGGTAAGAAATATTAACGATGATTGTGGTCATGGAAACGACATTAACCGTAAACATTAAAGTAGCTGAATAGTAACAAACTATATAATTTTCTTGTTCTTCTCTTTATCCGTAAGTTTTGTAGAGCCTCAGATTTTTTTACCCTCCACTCCTTTCACTTTGTTACGTTCGTTTGATTTTGCAGCTTTTTACGGATTAAAGTCTTATTTTATTGGCTTCTCCGTAGCCGATTACTATCTTATTATTTCCTGAATACCATTGTTTTGTTATCCTAGAGAAATGCCGATGAATATTTAGTCTGCGCGCTAGACCGAGAACGTTTGCTAGAAACTTCCAGCCCTTGAGGGAGCCCTACGTGTTCATTTGTTCTAGAATTCTGGCAACATATTTCGTAATATGGTGAAATACTTTCAGCTGCTGCATATTTGCGTTGCGTTTTTTTGGCAGTCGACTGAAGATCCCCTTTCGACCCGGTTGCTTGGGCCTCAGCGTCGATGACAAGTACTGCTGCGACGGCTTGGGTTTTGATCAGTGCTCATTGGGTGAATTTTCATATCGCCGTAGGGTCGAAGTTAAGAAATACGCTGGATTTAAGCCTTGGAAGGCAATTCATTGCGAATTTGCTTATCGCTTTATCGAACCCTTTTTCTGACCCTCTGGATGTGCCGCTGCTGTGACCAACGCTTTAGAAGTTTGTGCGGCGAATATTTTGTTCCCGATTGGCAAAACATCTAAGGCCTCCGTTTAACGAAGAAATTTCTTTGTGATTGTGCAAGGTGATGCAACCTCAGTTGGACTCCCGTGGTGTGTGTGTGTGTGTGCATCGTCTTTTTCGTAATCTAACACTCAGGGGCGTACTTGCGTTTTTTCTCCCAAGGAAGAACCACGAACACCCAAACTGTGCTCTCTCTCTCTCTCCTCCACAACTGACGAAACTAATGATTGACTTATGTTCAATTAATTTTAAAGACTTGTATTGGTTTATAAAATCCAGCGGCCTTCAATAGCCCGTTGTCATTATTTGTTAATTGTAAAGAGTATTTAATTTGTAAACTCGAACGTAGTTGGCTGCGTAGTTCTGTTTGTTCATTAAAGTAAATATCGTAAGCCAGTGGCGGCGAGCTGTTCGGTTTGGACGTCTCAACTTCCCTTTTCTTTAACTACAGTTATTACCGTTTTGATTGTATTTTTTGTACTATGCGTGTTACCAATTTAAAGCAATAGGGTTACATTTGTCTTAAACTTTGTAAGCATTAAATACAGGAGGAGGAACAGTCAAGCTGAGTTCGATCTCCCGTAAGTTGATGGTTCCTCGGCCTTCCCACGAGAACCTGCAATCAGCTGTAGTTTGGAAGGTGGCGCCCACTAATTTTTGACTTGCCCCTGTACATAACTACGTCAAATTTCTCCGGTTGGCCCGTAATAACTTCTTGGTTAGTATCTTCTATCGAGTAGCTAAGTTTGCTCATTTGTCCAATTGTGCTTCCCCTTTCTTCTCTATTTCTACTGTCCCATTTCTCTTTCTTGTCGCCAGTCTATCTGTATCCATTTTTTAGATGCGACCAAGCCGTTTCGGTTGACCCCTTTCCATTTTCCCCATTGTGGGTTCTTGTTCTATTCTTTTTCTGTTCTCGTTTCCTATATGGTCCCATTTCACTTTCACAATAATACAGCGGACATTACTAACCATCTTATAAATCTTATAAATATAAAATATGGATAAATGTAGTTTGCTATGCATTTTATATGCTTCAACTGCGTTGGGAAACCCTGTATATATTGCGATAACGCAACATAAGAGCATTTTACTCTGTTTAGCTAAGGATGTTCCAGATTTCCTCAAAATCATTGTTTAGTATTTATAAGTATTTCTTCATAACATAAACTAAAATGGTGTTTAGCAATGTTGTAATTTTTATGTAATGAACAACAGCTTATAAAATACCAAACATAAAGTTATGTTAATTAAGATATATCGTAAGTAATTTTATATAAATCATTTTATTAATATATTTATTAGGTGTTATATTGAATTATATCTAAATATGTAATGAAAATTTTCATAATTGCAATTAAAATTTTAAATATCTAAGCTAACCCTACTGAAGGCAACAGCAATATTTATAAAAACACTAAATTTCGTATAATTTAAACTCAGACTGTTTTTTTTACATTTCAGATTGCCTACTTTTAAGATCTTCCTCACTGAACCGCCCGAGGTTACTAACGCACTAAAAACTTTGAATGGAATAAAATGTGGACAATGCCACAAAACTGTCTCCGAAACTAAATACAGAAACCACCTACGGTACCATGTTGATAGGAAACACCCATGCGATGTATGCGGTAAACTATTCAGATTTCCTTTCCGAGTGGCAGTACACAAAAGAGAAGTACACAAGACGACCAACTTTACGAATATCAAATATAACTGCGATAAATGCAAGAGCAGTTTTCACTATCAGAAGGATCTTGATCGCCATTATGAGGTACGGCATCGGGATGTGCCAATCAAATGTGAACATTGCAGTAAATTGTTTAGGGACCGCCAGTATTACAAGCAACATATTTTATCCCACGACCCTAACTACGTCAAAAAGGAATTCAAATGCAATATTTGCGACAAAGTACTGCTATATCGTAATAGTTACCTCAAACACATGCATAATCACAATGGAGGAAGAATTCGACATATATGTGGCATTTGTGGAAAATCGCTGACTACAACCAGCAGGTTAAGCGACCACATGAAGGTGCATTCCGGTGAAAAGCCATTTTTATGTAGCACCTGCGGAAAATCCTTTAAAAAGAAGGCATTCTTAGTTATTCACGAACGGACTCACACTAAAGAAAAGCCTTACAACTGTAAATTGTGTAATAAAAGTTTCACACAACGTGGCACGCTGACAACCCATATGCGTTGTCATACTGGGGAAAAACCGTATAAATGTGAGATTTGCAATAAGAAATTTCTAACAAAGACATCAATGAAATATCATTCCAAAGTGCACGGATCTAATAATTAGCGTTTGTAGTTTACGTATGATTTTTGTTAATAAAGTTTATCATGGCAATATAATGATAATTTGGACTAGGATTTTTTATGTGTATTAAAACGTGCGGCTGATAATTACACCACGCAATTATGCGTACACCAATTTGGTCTTAGACGAAGAGTCTTTAAATTATAAGCACTTAAAGGTTTTTTAATTTGGCAAAGCTGTACAATTTAAAGCTAAGAGACATGCATTTAGTTACCCTTGATTCGTATATGTTTGTGAATCGGCAATTAAATCAAGTATGTGTTCATGTTTTTCATGGATATCCTCTAAAATTATTGAATTATTAATTCAATATCTATTTCCTTGAACAGATTATTTAATTAAATTTTAAATAATATTAATTAATTAATAATTTTAAGCATCTCCTAATAATAATAATTTCTTGTTTATTAAAGGGACATAAAATAAAATACTAAAATACAGGTAGCACTGGGTTTACGCCGAAGTTCCGTTCCCGAATAAACTGGTGTATACCGAATCGACGTAAAATGAATCCATATATATAATGGGAGTCGATGAGTTGGGTTCCACGCCGTTGTAAATTAGGCATAAGTTTACTCCTGCTATAATTTACTTGTGTTGCATTTACTGCCATGCATTGTTGCCCAGATTGTTTTACTGTATTTGCATTTTTCATAACGGTAGTCGCAGTTGAAGGAGATAAGTTGATACTACAGACATTGGGGCTTCTATTTTTCGAATCACCTCCATCTTCTTTTCAAGCGTTATTGATCTATGTATTTGTACAGCACCATGTACAGCTAACTTTATTAAAATATACTTTATTCCTATTAGACATGTGCTTCTACTATCTTAATTAATATTAGAAATTTATAAATATTTCACTAATGAATTTGGTTTCCATACACGCACCTTGCGCGCCAATGTCCGCAGATACAATGTGACGTGCGATTTTTTGCGCCTGGTTGATTGGTATTTAAATTTTCAATGCCGCATTTTGGATTGCATATTTAAGCTTTTGACTAATTCAGAATTGGCCTTGTGGAAGCTTCGTTTCATCTACTCATGTATTTCCGGTTCAGGAAATGGTGAATTTTGGGTTTTTCGTTTGACAGATAACTGTACGATTTCTCAAAGAAGGTGCACGTGTTTTGAGTTAATTTGGAAGTCGTTTTAGACTTGGGAAGTTTTCCGATTTGAATTTTCAAGACACATTTGGGAAGTTCTTAGGCGTCGATAGTGTGATGTGAGTTCCCGGGGAGTTGATCCCAATCTGTGTGCAAATCTTTTGAGAGAGTTGTTTCGCCAGTTAACATCTTTTGGTAAGCATAGAAAATCCAATTTCTCTTGTTTCACTCCTAAGACTATTGAAATTATTTAGGCGAATAGACTGGAATTAGAATTGACAGAGATTACCAGTCAGTTGTGAAAAATCAAAGAGATCCTGTGGGCTCGAGACGAGTGGACTTATCTGCCGTGCAGCGAACGCATACAACAGGTGTGGATCGATATAGCTAGATCGCAGGTGTGTCAGTTCCTTTCATATTCAATTTTTACATATAATTTCGAGGATACGAGGGGTTCCGGAAAATTATAGTTTAATAGTAAGGAATCGTAGTAAATCTTGTAATTATATACATAAATTAATAACAAGACAAAGTACACTTTAATTAGTGGGTGTTTAAATTCAATTGATTTTGCATGTTGTTACTATTGGTGATATTTTATCGAAATTCTGTTAATAATTGTTAAATGGTTAACAGTGTAATTAATTTTCTTTTATTGATTAAAATTCAACTAGCAAGAGGGAATAGTGCGGAAGTTTTAAATCTTGATTAAGAGTGCGCCGATACTAATACCATTATATTGGTATTTTTACATCTGGGTATTTGGTTCGCGAGGCCTCGAGAAACTTAAAAATACTTAGCGGGGTTGGTCGCGAACATCATTATGGTTGGAAGCGGAATAAATGCTTCGTAGTCTAGTAATAATTTCACATTATTGCGTTCCCTGTATATTCAAGAATTTTATTTTATTAATTTATTTAACGGAAGGTACTGTTAGCCATGATTGGTTAATTCCTGTTACATCTTTATATATCTTTATTGAATAACTACTTTAATTTCATGTGGCGATGTGTCAAAAAGGTTTATTTGCGTGATTCTTTATATAAAATGAAATTTTGTAATTTATTGTTGTGTTTTATTGTGTCTTGGGTTAAAATAATTTACTTTGGTGACAAATTGAGCAATTACCGAAGCAAGGTAAGTTTGAACTCCAGGAAGGTTCCTGTTTACCTCGTGTTATTTTCAAGGACGAAGGATATTTTAAACAGGTGGCGCCTAGGCTTATCAAACCTCCCTTCTTCGACTGTAGCTGGTCGACCCTTGTCCTTGATACCTGGACCTTGCATCGTAAATGGTAGTTTCGGTTGTATTGCTTCTATTTAGTATAACAGACTTTGTCGCCGTCTATTCGACTATGCGTTACACCAATACCCATGCTATTATGAAATAATATAAGGAATTTTATGTAAGCCCGTTATTAATATATTCATTATGTTTGATACTGAATTATTTCTAAACATGTAATGTATAGTTTCGTAGTTGTAATAAAATGTGAAGCTGATGCTGATGGCGTTAATAATATTTATTAAAACACAAAATTTAGTAGGATTTGGAAACTCAGACTGTTTTTTTACATTTCAGATTGCCTACTTTTAAAATTTTCCTCACTGAACCGCGCGAGGTTACTAACGCTCTAACAACTTTGGATGGAATAAAATGTGGACAATGCGATAAAACTTTCGACTCCCGAAGTAAATACAAAAATCACCTACGGTACCATGTTGATAAGAAACACCCATGCGATGTATGCGGTAAACTATTCAGATTTCCTTCCCGAGTTGTGGAACACAAAAGAGATGTACACAAGATGACCAACTTCAAGGACATCAAATTTAAGTGCAATAAATGCAAGAGCAGTTTTCATTATCAGAAGGATCTTGATCGACATGAGGCACGGCATCGGGATGTGCGGGTTAAATGTGAACACTGCAATAAATTGTTTAGGGACGGTCAATATTACAGGCAACATATATTATCCCACGGTCCTAACTATGTCAAAAAGGAATTCAAGTGCAATATTTGCGGCAAAGTAATGTTATATCCTAGCGTCTACCGCAACCATATGGATATCCACAATGGAGGAGGTATTCGACATATATGTGACATTTGCGGCAAATCCGTCAGTACAACTAGCAGTTTAAGGGACCACATGAAAGTGCATTCTGGTGAAAAGCCATTTCCATGCGGTAGCTGCGGAAAAGCCTTTAGCAACAAGAAGCTCTTAGTTACTCACGAACGGACTCACACTAAAGAAAAGCCTCACAACTGTAAAGTGTGTAATAAAAGTTTTACACAACGTAGCACTCTTACAATCCATATGCGCTATCATACAGGGGATAAACCGTATAAGTGTGAGATTTGCAATAAGAAATTTGTAACAAAGACGTTAATGAAATATCATTCCAAAGTGCACGGATCAAATGATTAACATCTGGAGTTTATTTACTATTTTTTTTAGGAAATTTATCATTGAAATTTGGTCTTAATTTGTATGGGAACTTTTATGAATAAAATATATTACTGACGATACAGGAAAAACAGTCATTAGGTGAAAGACGGTATAAATTCAAGAAAATCTATCAATACTAAATAGAACGCTCGGTATATTCGATTGGGATATAAAAGTTGGAATACATTTGGACCAGAAAGAAAACTGTACATCTGCAACAAAACAACTTCCAATTTTTCTCTATCCTTTCTGCTTCTTTTCCTCCTCCTCATCCGTCTTCTTTTCTATTGTTCCTCTTCTCATCATGGTTAGCATCTTCCTCCATTTCATTCACCTTAAAGATTTTATGCTTACTACCATTTCGTAATCCTTCTTCTCCTGCTACCCATCGATCTAATCACCTATGTCGGCTTCTACTTCCTCAATTTCTTCTTCTGATTTTAAACTTCATCTTTCTCCTCCTCATCATGGTACTTCTCCTCGTCGTCCTCATTCTCTTTGTCCTTCTACGTGTGTTTCGTCTCCTGTTCCTTCTCTCTCTTCTCCTGCTTTGTCTTCTTTCTCTTTGTCTTCTTCTGTTTCCATTTTTTCCATTTGATTCTTCTTTGGTGGTTTTTCGCACCTGTCGTTTTTCTTCTTATTCGTTGTCTTTATCTGTGTGAATCTTCTTGTCGTACTGAGATTATCGGCTTACATTCGAAAGTTGGTCTTATCCCCACGATCCTTTTCCTTTTTCGAATTTATGCTCTTCGTTAAATAATTTTACACAATGCGCTCTGCGATCAAGATTGATATCGTTTTTACAGCTGCTGTATCAGTTTTTGTAATTTCGCCCGTTACCATACATTCTCAGGGGTAATATAATAAGTGGTATGATTATTACCGATAATTGTTTGGAATATTAATGAATTGTAATCCCAAAGCTGAAAATACAACGAGTCCGCAGGACGAGTTGTATTTTCTTGCATTGGGATTGCCAATGAATTGATATTCCAAAAAATTATAGGTTATTAATCATACCACGAATAATATTTAGGACGACAATATATCGACTTGAAATAAAGAAAAATTGAAAAATAAAGATAACTGTCAAAACACATAAAT
>JABXWE010012775.1:0-49963 GCA_014611495.1 Limonius californicus
AAATCAATAAACATTTTTAATTGTCTGGCTTGTATATACAGAATTACACTATGAACAGTTTAATTTATGAACATCTGATTTTAACAATCTCATTATTAATGTAGCTATGATGATAAATGAAAACACTAATTTTAGACACTTTAGCAGTCCATTGAAAAAATGAATTACTAAAAGTAGATGACGTTATTATTCAAAAACAAGCAGTATTTTAAATATGTTAGCAATTGTAAATTAACAAGAAAACAAGAAAAAATTTATACTCATTCGGGCAGTTTCCATTTGAAAAGCAGTATCGGTGTTACATGTTCATTTTTATTTTATTTTCTATGACCATCTACAACACTTTTATGCGTAGACAATTTTAACAAGCAATTGTTATTTGTTTCGAAAAACAGTTAGCTTTTTCAAAAAGAGGCTTTGCATAGCAGACTCCTGGTAATTTTTACTGTAAAAATCTTGCAAATAGTTTTTCCAGTTATATAACAAAGTATTGGATGTTTCATTGAGAAAAATGTATTTTATTCGATGGTGAACGTTAAAAAGTAGTGCGAAAAGCTATTTAGAATTAGCTTTTTGAATGTATTTTAAATACCTGGATTTTGACGAATTAGTTGAGTGTGCACTAAACATTTCATCACACTGTGTAGATATAATTTACATTTTAAAATTATAAAATTACAGAAGGAAGTAGCATGTTATAAGTGAAAAATTTTCTGTTTTATATCGAAATGGGTTATTTATTTACATGATATGAATTTTTGCAATTTGCTGTTGAATGTAAGTTCAGCCTGTTTCAAATCATAAATTGTGTTCTGCTAGCTACAGTTAGAGAATGAAAATCGAACCACAGATTATTTATTATAACAAGTAGACCGTGAGTCGTTTCGGAAAAACAGAAGCATGAATAAATTCACTTAATAAATGTATATATTTTCTGTTGAACCGGAGTTGAAACAGATTCAACAAACAAAATTCCAATGGTAGGTTTTTAATTTGGATTCTTTGGCACCTTTTTCAATTTGCTTCACTCAGACACAATTAAGATCTTAAATAAGATCATCGATTAATTACAATGGTGTTAAACAGTCCCTATCACTCTAAAAATTAAGATAAAGGTTAAACGGACTACTTTCAAATGTTCTTCAGCAGTTCTATATCACATAGATATTTAAACACTATAAAAATCACAGTAGACATTTTGGTTCGTAAAGAAATGGAGCGATTCAGAATTACAAACGTTATACGGTATTGTAGCTAAATATAAAAACTTCGAGGATTATACAATTATTACTTAAATTTAAGGAAATTTTAATATTGGATTAGCCAATCATATTTATTGATAACTAATTAGGACCTTTTGGCATGAGATCTATCAGTTTATCTAGTTTATTTTGTGAAATATACCAAAACAGGAGCCGAATCACATTGTAGTAAAAATTGGCCAACAGCAAACTTCTTGGTATACATAATTCATACGATATGTGTATGTATGAATGTACCTATGTGTATATACAGGGCGATTCACGAGAGAGTACCAGTCCAACATTTGAAAAATAGGTAACCCAAAATACATATCCCAAGGTACCACTAAATATCTTATTGACGGTATTATGAATTAGAGATGTTTGAAATGTTAGCCAGTTGAATAGCTTAAGTAAAGCTCATTCAAATTAAACAGTGTTGAATAATACACATTCGAGTACAGAAAAAATCGTCATGATTTCAAGCTTTGACGAATGTCGTAGAAAGATTGTATGCTCAAAATTGAGTAAAATAAAAATTATTAAAATATTAAAATATTAAACAGGCACATCTGATTCATAATATCGTGAACAAAAATTTAGATGTTGTAGTACCCCCTGATACGTATTTTAGGTTGCCTATTTTTCGAATGGTATGCTCGAAATTTCCCTTGAGTCGCCCGGTGTAGGTTACTGTAAAGTAGTGATAAATGTACTAAAAATTATATCATTAAGTTAATTGTGTAGTTTTATTACACTATCACGACCAATAGTATAATTTATGAAGTTATATTGATAAAAACCGGATAATAATTAAACAAATATTTTTATATTGTACATATTATGTGATGTAAATGTAAATTAATAACATGAATAGTCATACTATCACATCTTTCAAATTTTTACTTCGCAAATATAGTTATTATATTTATAGAGTTAATATACAAATTATAGCCAGGATTTGTCTCAGTCAAAATTTGCTTCATTTTATAATGTAATTTTTTCAAAGACTATCATTATCATCACCGACGGCGTTTTCATCCAACTGGCTGGGTATAGGCCTCTTCTGGGCCACGTGTTTCTCCTCCTCCTCTCAGCGCTAAGGTAGAACTAACGTACTAACGTTTTTTGCATTAAAATGCCCCGGTTGCTAACTGGATTAGGAAATAGTGTGTGGTAGGTAGGCTGCAGCAGCAGATTATTATACGTTGTATAAATCCTGGCGTGTTGAACCCAAGCCATACTCGTTTTTATCAGTAAGGGCCTGCTTCTGCGAACTGAGCTACTACCACGCTTCATTAAGAGACCATAGAAATACGTATATTAATAACTAACTGTGATTAATATGAAGAGACGAATATCAAAAACCAATATGCGGATAAATCAGAATAGTGTCATGCAAAATGTGCTGCAACCACAGAAAATATAAGTAAAGGAAGAATGAAAGTGCTAGAAGATTTTAGGGAGAAACCCAAAAGGGAATACATAGAACAAAGAAGGTTTGCAAAGTAAGTATGTAGGACAAAGAAAAGGTCGTGCCTAAACCAAAAGCTGATTTAAACTAGAAGAAAACATTAATAGATAGGAAGTACGTACTTTCTATCAAAAAGTTAAAAAGACCAAAGTACGTATGTTCAAGCGAACACAACTTATTGCAGAGGTAAAGAATAATAGCAAAATAATAAAATGAACCGATTTAAATAGCATTTAAGGGAGGAAGAGACTGAAATCGAACCACCAAGCAGGGAAGAGATATATGTAAAATACAATCAAACTAATGAAGAATCATAAAAGCTCTGTATGAAACGGCATAATGCAGAGCTGATGAAATATAGGGGTGACAAGATTTGTGAACTGATAAACCATATATGGCAAAAGGATGAGATGCCAACGAAGGCCGTGGTATCATATCCCCAAAAAAGCACTCAAAACAAAATTATCATGGCATAGCATTGCTGGACACGTTGTACTAAATCTTAACTATGTGTGTAATTAAGAGGTTAAACAACTTTGCAGAGAAGCTGTCGGGAGCATATCAATACGGTTTAAAAAAAACTGCGCAGGAACGGATCAGATTTTCACGTTAATAGAACTACAAGCAAACCATTGTGGACATGACATAGAACTGCATATACTATTCATAGATTTCAGATAGGCGTACGTCGCGGTTAACGAGAAAGAACTCCTCAGAACAATGCAAAACTTGAAGATTCCAGCCAGGCTAATTTAGTACTGAAAGTTACCTACAATGTGGTGAAAACAGGAAACAAGAAATCTAAATCTACCCAAGTAAATAACGGTGGAAGGCAGGACCACCCTCTTTCAGCAATTTTATTTAATTTGGTGTTGAAGCAGATAACAAAAAGGATTGAAATACACAGAGTCGGTAAAATATATCTCCAAAGACACCAGAGCATGCATAAGTAAATAATGTTATCTTGATAATAGCATCAGAAAAAGAATTACAAGGCATACTGCAGAAACTAGCGCAAATAGCTTCAAAGATGGGTCTTACAATTAACCAGTAAAAGACTAAATGTTTGAAAATTGTAGCCAACGCATGTATAAACAACTATATTTTAGTAAAAATAACAGAGAACTGGAAATATACCAGTTGTGTTCATTGAAACCCATATTTGCTTTATAATAAATTTATGCAACAGTTTAATTACAAATAATTATCGTCACAGTTAAGGCACCTATCCCATTATTTTGTTTGTTTGTTTGTTTTTATTTAACGTCGGCCTATTTCTGCTACTATGGCTAACCACCGACACCAGGGAGCGATCCTACCACACATGGAAATTTAGCTTATTTGAGGGTTCTTTTGACGTGCCCAACAACACTTGGACACGGGGCCTACGATTTTACTTGCTATCCGAGAACAAGGCCGTTTTAGCGTTTTTATCGCTCGGATTCGAATCCGGGACAGCTGCGTGAAAGGCATACGACCAACCTATCCAAGTTACCGGCGTCGGTCCCATTGTTTTACTAACCGACGTGTACCGTGATCATAGAATTCTTGATTGAAGAAGTTTTCCATAACTATTTGTATTTCTGCTTCAGGCTGAAAATGCCGACCTTTTAATGCCTTTTCAGTGGTCCAAAAATACGAAAATCGCAAGGCGATAGATCCGGGATATAGGGTGGATGCTCTAAAACCCTTCGTTTATTTCGTCGTAGCAACATGAGTCCTAGCATTGTCGCGCAGCAAACTGTTTCCGTCTTATTGTCTGATGAAGCTCGTTCAAAGTTTTATTATACAGATTTGCATTGACATTTACTCCAGGTTTCTTAAACTCTATCAACAAGGGTCTTTCAGGGCCGAAAAAAAATCAAGTTAACATCACCTTGCCTGCAGAAGGTTGTGCTTTAAACTTCTTCGGTGGTGGTGAACTTAAATGTTTCCACAGCATCGACGATAACTTATTGGATGGCTCGTAGTAATGACACCAAGTTTCGTCACCAGCAACTATTGACAGACGAAAGTCATCACCATTTTGCCTACAGTCTGTGAGGTGTTGCAGAGATAAGCCCATTCGCAAGCATTTGTGCTCATTAGACAAGGGACGAGGTATCCATTTCGAACAAACTTTGCTGTAACCCAGATTACGAACAATACTATGGATAGATCCTACACTCGCACCAACAGTTTCTGAAATTTCTCTAATTAAAATTCGACGATTTTCTCTGATAAGGCCTTCCGCACATGCCATATTGTTTTCTGTGAATGCAGTATACGTACACCTGGTAGCGGCTCATCCATAGTCTCCTCTTTTCCATTCCTAAATTTTCGGCAATATTCCTTCACAGTTGGGTATGCAATACGTGCATTTCCATACACAGCTTGCAAAATTGCTGATCAAGCTTGAACCGATTTTCAACAACTAACGCAATTTCAAAATCGAAGTTTTAAAAGTCAGAATCAAATTCAAACGCCAAAAACTTATTAATGTGTTGCTTACAAACACTACTAACATTAACAAATCTCATTTGAATTATTGCATTTGTTTTCAACGCTAAATTGATCAAAGATTGGTTTCAGTTGATCAAGCCTCGTAGTTTCGAAAAAGGGGATAGTTTTAACTACTTAGAAACAATATCAACAAAAAAGTGTGACAAGAGTGACGAAGTTTGTACAGGTATCGGCAGAGGTAACAAGAGCGCCAGGTCCTAATGGCAGTGTTAAGACAAAAAAATGCATCCACCAAAACTAAAAGACAAGTTAGTCATACGTCCAAAATGGAAATATGGGCGGTAAGAAGACTGCAGTTGTGTGGTACAGGAGAATGCACCAGGAAACACCAGAACTATATGCAGAACATAATATCACAAGCATAATTCGAACAGAGTAAGACGGCTTGATGATGATGATGATGATTTGAAAGAGCGAGATCTAGGACGCGGTTTTCCAAGCATCTCTAAGCACTTAGGCCACATTTGGCCTATTGTACACTCTAGCTAAGAATTTTGCATATTTGGGGTAATTCCAACTCTAATAGTGATTTTCAACGTGTCACACATCGCTGTGGCACGGGACCTACGGCTTTACTTCTTATCCGACAGAAGGCGCATTTTCAGATTTTTCCACGCTAGAAAAATCTCGCCGACCTCAGCCAGGTTCGATCCCGCGTTTCTCGGATTTAAAGGCAAATGCGCTAACCACTAGACCACCAGGTCGGCTAAGATGGCTTGCACACGTATCAAGATTCCCAGAGGGGAGGGTCGCCAAAAAGATACAGACAAAAAGAATGCAAGGGAAAAAGAGAATAGGGAGGTTGCAAAAGAGATGGCTTGAACCCACGGAAGAAGACCCGGCGAGAACAGGAGTAAGAAACTGTAAAGAAAAATAGAGGACAGAAAGGAATGTAAGAAAATAGTTACATATATACGTGTATATCGGAAGACTTCCGGGGAAAAGTTTCATCAAAATGTGTACTTCCACCAATTCACTTTCCAATTGCTGTTATACTATGGCTTGCGTGTCTGAGATACATCTTTGTTTTAGGACGATATTGTTTTTATCATGGTTTCGTTACGTGGTACGATCAATTACAGACGGAAATGACTGGCCAGCACAATTCCCAGACCTGAACCCAAGAGAGAACTTGCGGCGTAAGATACCTTAAAGGAAACTCACAAAACCAATATAGTATTAACTGAAACTCCAATTTATGCCTGGTTTTGCTCTAATTAGAAAAATTAATTGGAAAAAATGTAGATTTAGTTTTACATCAATTATTAATGAACCCTATAAAATAATGATAATATTTTTTCTTATGTGTGATTGACTTCTCTTGTTTGGTAAAATTTAGGTCTATTTAATATTTTACAAATTGATATTAATTAATAAAGCTGAATGTAGAAAATGTGAAGGGTTTCCAAGAGATTAGAAAAGCTTGCTGACAAATAAACAGTAGAGGAAACGGAGCAAGCTCGAGACTACGATGATACGCAAGCAAACAATTCCTTTACGAGAGGTACATAATAGAATAGACACTTTCAATAAACCTTTTAGACATCAAACCCTATTTCGAGCACGTCTAAATATTTGACATGACGTATCTGACAGGCGGTGCGACTGTCTTCTGTTATTCCACCCCCACCTTGGGCAGAGCTTTACCTATGCGCGTTTGTGCTTTGCGAAAGCTTCGTTCGCTTTCCGTGCTCTTCCATGCTGCCAGAGCTTCGACAGCTTTAGCATTCCGAGTCGGAACGTTGTGTCGGTAGGACGTGTTTTATTTTATCCAAAGCGCTCTGTCGAAATACGTTCAGTACATCTGTCAACGTTGAGATAGGTTATTTACCGATAAGTTCGAGTGATTTCTGTTTGTTTTGCCCGACAGAATTGTGTATGATTTATGTTTTCTGTTTATTTCGTTTGTGACTGTGTGAAGCCAGATCTTCGACGAGATTTCCCCAAAAGATTTTCCTTCTCCTGTCGGCAGGATTAAATCCGTAAGTACGAAATTTCCTAAACGTTTGTTATTCTATGTTTACTATGTTTAAGTAACCCATAAGGCACAGAAATATTGCGAGCAAAATAACTATTTGTTTATTTATAAAATAATTAGTACTGACGTAAATACCCCTCTGACCGGAAAAAGTGCCAGTTTTATCAAGCGCAAACGGCAGATGATAATGTCCAATTACTACTTTCCCTTATCTTCCAGTTAATTTTATAATTACGAGTTATTTTTAATGGATTAATCAACAGAAACATAAATCTTTCGTTTACAAAGTCGTGTGTGTCTTTGAATGACGCAAAGCACGTGCTGGTTTGTTTGTCATCTTTGCGCAGGAGCTCTCACGGTTCCACCGAAAAAGTCAACATTCAAAACGGCTCATCACTTTTGTAAAATCGGTTTTTGCAAAATGCACGGCCGCCGTCCAAGTGCACAACTTGTTTGCATCTTTATAGCATTTTTTGCCCGTATAAAGTAGCAAAGAAATAAATTAAAATTCTGGCACGAGTGATTTTGTTCATTTAGAATTACGCAAAAATATAAGTATCCATACACACGAAGTACTTGAAGCGGACAATTGAATTCTAAGAGATTACTTCACAGCAGGGACAAGTCAACCGTAAAATTAGTTATTCTTAATAATCAATTTACTTTAAAAACGCCGGTTTGAGATTAACTCCGGCACCTTCGTATTTCTTAATTGTGTGTGCTCTACCATAGAAAACAAGCGCTTAATTAAAAAGATAAAAAGGCAGGATTTCGTAATGTAATGAATTTGATATCACGAAAAAAATTTTTGAAGAAAAGTGTGGGCTTGTTTGCTTGCCTGGTTTTTTCAGTTGTATGATAAGACTATACAACAACTGTACCATGTGCATGTGTATGTGAGAACATAATCAGTACCATCTGTGTTAATAACTACAGCATTTCTTGTATATAGTACTAATCATTTCTGACATCTTACTTAAAAATTGTTGTAAAAATTCTTAATAAATGAAGGTATTTGTAGAAACATTTTTAAAAACTTCATTTCGTAATGAATGAAGGCCTGAGCTAGATGCCACTCTAGTAACTATACAAAAATATGTAAATGAAAAAATCCGCTAACACAATTAAAACTTACTGATACATAAAAGTAGAAAAATGACGTAAAAAATATTTGTTAAAAAACTGGGCATTAAAAATAAATATTTTAATTTACTAAAATTTTTTTATGAGATAATTATAACCAAAACAAAGCCTAACTCTATATTTAGGAATAATCTTTGTATAGTAGAGATATCAGCACAACCGACGCACATTCTCGTGCTGTCACCGAGCAATTACGTTTCAAACAGTCTCAGAACCATTTAATGTGTAACACTGTATATGCCACCCACATTACAAATAAAATTGTCAAAATCACCGGTTTATTATATATTTTATTGAGAAGAAATGTACAGTAAAGGATATATAGCGGAACTGTCTTATAAAGACATGCTTGGGGCAGCAAATAGTTGTTTGTTAATGTGTAATACTGCATATGCAACCCATATAACAGTAACATTGTCAATACTACTGGTTTATTACTTCCTTTATGAATATGAATTGTATAGCAACGTAAGGATATACAGTGTAACTGTTTGAGCGACACCCTTGGGACAGCTAATATAGCTTTTTATATCTAATATGTAACACTGCATATGCAACCCACATTACAAAGAGATTGTCAAAACCACTGCTTTATTATTTATTTTATGAAGAGGAAATGTATAGCAATGTATATACATCGAGTAACTGTGTTACAACAGGCTTGGGACAGCAAATACATGTTCTTTATATTCAATATGTAACACTCCATATGCAACCCACATTACAAAAAGATTGTCAAAACCACTGCTTTATTATTTACTTTATGATGAGGAAATGTATAATAATGTAGATATATAGTGTAACTGTGTTACAACAGGCTGTGTGCAGCAAATACATGTTCTTTATATCTAATATGTAACACTGCGTATGCAACCCACATTACAAAAAGATTGTCAAAACCACTGATTTATTATTTGCTTTATAAAGAGGAAATATATAATGAAGTAGGAATATATAGCAACGGTCTTACAACGGCCGTTTTTGGGACAGAAAATATTTGTTCGTTATATATAATATGTAACACCGCATATGCAACCAGCATTACAACTAAAATTGCTAAAACCACTGCTTTATTGTTTACTTTATGAGAAGGATATATATATATATATATATATATAAAAAATAACGCAGGTATACATAGAGTAACTGTGATATAACGACACCCTTCGGATAGCAAAACTATTCGTTCGTTACATCTAATGTGTAACAATATATATGCAACCCACATTGCAATTACAATTGTCAAAATCATCGGTTTATTATTTACGTTATAAAGTTGAAATGTATAGTAAAGTAGGGATATATAGCATAACAGTGTTACAACAACACCTTTGGGTCAGCAAAAATATTTGTTCGTTATATTTAACGTATTATGCAACCTGCTTTATAACAAAAATTGTCAAATCGACTGGTTTAATATTTTTTTAAAAGAGGAATTGTATGATAATGTGGGAATATTCATTTTTACGGTGTTACAGCAAGACCTTCGTTATATTCGTTAAACTCAAACAATATTTGCAATACAAAAGCTTCGACTATCTTGTTTAGTATCAGCAAAACTATATCTGCACACGAACAATGTTAAAGAAATCTTAAAATAGCTATTATCTACTATGACAACAAACAAATATGGACGATGTACGTAGCAATGATGATATTTTAGCAGAGTTTGGATATTGTAAATAAGTTGTCGATCATTAGCTGTTTTCGTTGTTTAATTCTTCTTCATCCTAAAAACATTTTTTACTAAATACGAGTATTACAACCCTTTATTTAAAAAACCGCGTCTGTAATTTATTTCAATTCAAGAAATATGGTCTAATATTAAGGATTATTTAAAGTGCATTCGCAAAATCTGTTGTAGTTTGGTAATAAACAGGTAAATACAGGTACAAGTTAAGAGAGCTAACTTCGGAGAGTTGTAGAAACGGTTCCGTTTTTTGAATTATAGTCCACATCAGATGTTTTTAGCTTTGATTGAAGGTAAATATTTTCTAGGTAGCAAACGTTATAAATGTTTGCTGTTTCCGAGACGAGCGAACGCTATAACCCGGATATACAATTTTTTAAAAATTTAATACTTGGTATATTTACAATCTGTTGCTTATGAACAATAAGTAAATGTTGTGACATTTGATTAACCTAATTAACTAACTACATTAGACTTGCTTAGAACAATCCAGTGATAGTTCTTATCGTATAAATTATCTAACTAATTGTGTAATTTGGAAATACAATAAAGTTATCAAAGCCATACTAAACTTCTCTCAAGTTTGTTGGGAGTAAACTTTAATGAAATTAAAAATATAGATACCACCATAGTTGAATGAAAGGCTATTTAATCTTAACACGTTATTTATTATTTAACAAGAAAGAAATCAAGTCATAGTTGTGGTCGGAATCTCTACTTACATTAATTTAAGAGCAGCTACGTCTTTCCTGTCGACCCTACTCTATTTCTCCAAACATCCTATTTTTCAGTAGAATGGTTGGAGAAATACTTATATTAAAACACAGTCATCGAATTCTACTCTAGTTTCCCAGCTATTTGTCAGATGATGATGATAATGAGAATGGTAGGAGGAATATATTAAACCACAGAAATCGAATCTTAATATATTTTTCCAACATTCTATTTTATAATAGAATGGTTGGAGAAACGTATTACATAATAAAAATTGAATCCTACTCTATTTCCCCAACCATTCTATTTTTTCAGTAGAATGGTAGGGGAAATATATATTGAACCATATAAATCGAATTTTATTCTATTTCCAACCATTCTATTTTTTAATAGAATGGTTGGCGAAATGTATTACATCATATAAACTGAATTCTACTCTATTTCCCCAAACATCCTATTTTTCAGTAGAATGGTTGGAGAAATATATTAAAACACAGTAATCGGAATTTTATTTAAATTACACAGTAATCGAATTCTACTCTAGTTTCCCAGCTATTTGTCAGATGATGATGATAATGAGAATGGTAGGAGGAATATATTAAACCACAGAAATCGAATCTTAATCTATTTTTCCAACATTCTATTTTTTAATAGAACGGTTGGAGAAACGTATTACATAATAAAAATTGAATCCTACTCTATTTCCCCAACCATTCTATTTTTTTAGTAGAATGGTAGGGGAAATATATATTGAACCACATAAATCGAATCTTATTCTATTTCCAACCATTCTATTTTTTAATAGAATGGTTGGCGATATGTATTACATCATATAAACTGAATTCTACTCTATTTCCCCAACCATTCTATTTTTCAGTAGAATGGTAGGAGCACTGTGTTAACCACAGACATTAAATTCTACTCTATTTCCCCAATCATTTATTTTGCAGTAGAATGGTAGGTGAAATATGTTAATCTATACAAACTGAATTCTACTCTATTTCTCCAACCATTTTATTTTTCAGTAGAACGGTAGGAGTACTGCATAATCACAGAAATTGAGTCCTACTCTATTTCTCCAACCATTCTACTTTGCAGTACAATGGAAGGTGAAATATGTATATTAAACCACATAAACTGAATTGTATTCGATTTCTCCAATCATTCTATTTTTCAGTAGAATGGTAGGAGGAATGTATTAACTACAGAAATTGAATCCTACTCTATTTCCCCAACCATTCTATTTTTCAGTAGAATGGTAGGAGTAATGTATTAACCGTTGAAATTGAATCTTACTCTATTTCTCCAACTATTCTATTTTTTCAGTAGAATGGTTGAGAGAAATATTATACTACTGAAATCGAACCCCAATCGATTTCCCTAACCATTCTATTTTGCAGTAGAGTGGTAGGTGAAATATATTAAACCACAGAAACTGAATCTTACTCTATTTTTCCAACTATTCTACTTTCAGTGTAATGGTTGGCGGAATATATCAAACCACAGAAATCGAATCCTACTCTATATATAAAACCAGAGAAATGTTAAATGGCAAATAAGCTTCTCAAAACGAAAAACGTTGCGTAAACTGAGTAGGCCTTAATGACAATCTAACTTCAAGAAAATTAACAGCAAAAAATTCCATTCTTATTAATACATGAAGTTACAAAATATCATAAATTTCACACAAATACTTTAATGGTTAATCAGAATTTATTATTTATTCATATATTCATATAAAAAACGAATGGTGGTTTTTATTTCCTATACGTAGCATTGAAAATTCATTCATGGAATGCCTGAGTTGTTTGGATATCGTAATACCAGGAGTATTTCACTAATAATTATCAGATATATTTCACGAACTGGCAACAGCGCCTGTGCGTTTCTACGCACAAGATAAAAAATATAGTTATCATTTTGCGTAAATGAAGACAAGACGACGCACGCGAGTCATAAGTTTATCAAGATTAATCAAATAATGCTCAGAGTAAACAACTGTGTAAATATTAAAAAATCAATTAACGCTTCTTAATTTAAATCTAATTTCATTTAATTGAAACAATTTCAACACAACGAATGCAATTATCCAAGGAAAATAAAACAAGTGGGCGAGCAAACAAGTTGTCAGTCTGAAAGCTTCTATCTTAAGAACTGAAACTGGTCTGGTCTATCCTGCGAGCCATTATTCATGGACCTGTTTTATTAGCTCGGTTTTACAGTATCCATGCTACTGGGCTGCATAAATATTTAATAATCAATTTATTTTTTCGTTATTAGAAATCAGACCCATTAAATTGTACCTTCCCTAGCTCGTTTCACACACTTATTTATCTTCTCGACAGATATGTGTGTATTTGTAATTGGTACCATCAGCTTCTACAGGCACACATCAGCTTTAATCGACGGACAGGGAATTAAAAAACTTCTTGGTTTTAAGATGTAGGCGCTTTCTCTATTATGGTTACTTAAAAATTAATATGTAGGATCTTATTAAAAACGGAAAGAATATTTGGGGGAGGTTAATACAAGTATTAATTAAATATGACGGTATTAAAAGTTGTGTAGGGTATTATCCTTGCGTATTGCTATTGTTCGGTTATTATGCTTGTCGGTAAGTACCTTTGATAGATAAAAAAAATAAAAACTTGAAATAGGGGAAATAATGTAATTTATTAGCTTCATCTATCTGTTCAATTTTCTTATGCAAGGGTGTGAAAAGAAAATTCAAATAAAATATTGCTCCTCAAAAATTTACAAGGGAAGTTTGGAAAGGCTTTCATTGAAAATATTCTCTGCAAAGTGAATGATCAAAACAACATTGATAACAATAAATTTTGATAGTTAAAGTGGCACATTTTTCTAAGATTATTTTGTTCGTAGATATGATTTAAATATCTTTATTATATTTAACAATTTTTAGATTTTTTGTAACAGCTAAAGCAACGATTTAATAAGGATTGTAGTGTCAGGATTTTGTTTTAACATAGTTTTGCAACATCAATATTCCCGAAAAGATGTTTATATACACAGAGAAATTGTTTTAGGATAATAATTCCTATTGTTTGTGTTCTGATTTTGTTTTCATTGATAAAAAATATAAGAATAATCGTGTTTACTACCGAGAATATTGTAGGCAATATCAATATCTGTTTATAAACCAATGTAATATTCATATCCTTGTTTTTCTTCTTTTTGTTTGTCTCTTATGAGATGTAGCGATCTTCCCTCATATGTGCATTGCGCATTTAATGAACCACAGACATATGGGACCTACAGCTTAGAGTGCGCTCCGGATGATGGGAAGTGTAAACCCTTCTACTCCAGAGGAGAGTTACTAGGCAGAATACTTCGTTGGTTTACCATTGTGATCAGATGTTCTAGTACTCAGAATATTTATACCAAACAACATTTTTTAATACATAGAGCGAGTGAGAAGTGCCTGGCCAAATTCCTGGGGAGTAAGCGCCTCACCAAAAATTAAGATATACGTATTTTGTTTGTTTTCCTTCATTAGATAATTCATGCAACTATTTGTTTGTGTGAATATTTTAGGAAACTCATATTAAATTTGAATTAAATTTAGTAAGCAACCTAACCAAGTGCATATACAGGATTGTTTGCAACTCATTCAACAATTCATAGTGTATATTTTTATCTATTGAGAAATACAGGGTGTATCAGAAATAGGTACAAATATTTAAACCAGTAATAGATTGGCTCAAGTAGAATTCAATGGTACCTACTATTCATTTTTTAAAAATCATTAAGTTTGTTTTTTTAATTAAAAAATAAAATAAAATTTTGTTTGAGAACTGCTGGTGATACATAGAAAATGCATTTATGCCGTAGAAGGTTATTACCTAATTGTAAAGTAAATCCCAAGTGGCAAACACGTAAAAACTTGTCTGGCTTGTGATAACAATAACAGACTGAATAGAAATAACTGACCTACCTAATAGTATTAGTTTGTGGCAGGTGATAAGAAATTTTTTTGCACTTCTATCTTACTCTCCTTTGCATAACATGTCTTTGAACTCAAATTTTTGTTATTATCCTGCGGTACTCAAACAATTTTGGGTCAGCTTTTCAATTATTATTTTCTTATATCTTAAGGGTCCCATTGTCAAAGAAATGTTTTTTCTAGTTTGTACATATTGTAATCTACCATCGGATTTAATATTTGTACCTATTTCTGATACACCCTGTATAAGCACTTTAGAGGGAGACCGTTGATGCATATGATTCTTAATATCTAAATGTTGCATAGTATGACTGAGGTGAACTATGACTTGTTAAATGGATTGCATAAAACATATACGTATGTAGGCTCATTGTTATGTGAATAACTCTGTATATAGGATGATTATAAATATGTGCGAAACCTTTAACCAAGTGTAACTGAGGATATTTAACACCTGAATTACCTATAAATCTTTTTTTATTCGACATTGTTACGGAGATACGGTACTCCAAAGTTTTTTTATACCAATTTATTAAAATGTAAGTACTTTTTTTTGTTTCCTTGTCCAGTTTTGATAAAATTGGTTATTTTGGAAAGTTAACAGTTCAAGCTTCAAGAAAAATGTACAGTTGTGTGTGAAAAGTGAACGAAAATCGGCCCAGAAGTGAAAATTTTGGTGAAAAAATTTGTAAACAAGGTGTTTATTTAAATTGTCATTTCTATTGGAAACTCGGTTAAATAACTCTTTCAATATTAAATTTTTAAGGAAAATTGTTGATTCTTTTTTTTGAAAAATAGAATAGTAGTTTAGAAGCTATAAAAAAACTCGTACTCAAGATAATTTAAAAAAAGATTTATAAATTTTTAAATCAACTTTTTCACAGATGTCATCCCGCTTTACAGTCAATTGTATACTTTTCTAGACTGAAAATTTAGTTTGTACTGCAAGCTTTCTAAAACAGTAACGTTTATGCAGAAGCGAAGAAGAAATAAAGAAGTTATTTACATTTTAGTAAATTGATGTAAAAAAGGGCCATATCTCCGTAAAACATTAGTAGGTAATTGAGGTGTTAAACAACCTACACGTGGTTATAGTTTTTAACACAAGTTTAGAATCACCCTGTACACAGTAGTTTAATAGAACTCCCAAGATCATCAGTTACAAGTAGAATTCAACTTGTTTAGAACAACTTTTCGCCTTGAATGTTTTTAAATTTTCTTTTGCAAGCAGTGGCACAACTTAATTTTCTGAAAATATAACGAATTTTTTTGGTAATGATGCACCATTTTCGAAATATCCTAAGATTTATGAAAAGTAACGTTAACACGAAACTTTGGATGCTTTATATTACCAGAGTGTATTCTGGAGATGAAAGTAACCGATATTATATCGATATGTATTCGACAAAGCTTCGTTATAAAATTACAACATTTGTGGTGGTTTAATGGTAATACATAAATTCCTATAAATAAGCAATCAAACATTTTTTACATATTTGTTGATGTTCATGGCAAATCGATTATTTATAAAAGTTAAAATATATCCCAAACTAAAATTTTAGCCACATAAATTATAAAATAAACAATTATTCGTTAACGGTTACGTTTAGGACATATGTTTATATGGACTTTTCGACTCTAAATAAGTTCTGGAATTCATTTTTGAAATATTGCCGGTATGATTTGGGACACACTGTATACCATTTACGTTAACTGCGGACGACATAATAAAATTAAAAATTCCATGTAGTTGGTTTACTTGCTTTCTGCATTATCTGAATTACATTGTGCTGTTCAAATTCAAAATAGGAACGATAAATCAAGTCCCAATTAAATTTTTGTGTGCTGTGGCAAGTGCATCGTTAGCAGTAATACATATATCTAACTGGCACTTAACCAAGTCAATTAAAAAAACTACGCGGAAAAGATTGCAGATAACAAATTTTAACGTAAACATTAGAAAATGTTGTAAATCAGTATTTTCTAATTGGTTTGAAAATATTCCTAGATTCTGTTATGGTTGCCATTTTCAGTTACAAACTCAGGATATTTTTCTTCTTGTGATAAGAGTAGATACGCCAATTATGGCGTTAATTGGCTATTTGATTCGAGGATAGTTGCAGTTAATAAACTAACTTAACGTAAGTTTCATTTAAGGTTTAGTTTTTAAATTTTGACACGCGTTGGCGTCTTTTAGCTACAGTCAAGCAAAAGAAACAATTTTTTAATACATGTGTATTTCGGAGGCAAATAAAGATAGGAAAAACGAACTCTTCTGATAGGATGTTTACATAGTATGATTATCTCAATAAGCTCGGAGATCAGGAACGTCCGCTCAGTCGATATTGTCAATCACCGCATTGTGTTTACCGAACGGGTGAGCAGCTCTTGACCGTGAATCCTTCGCTTTCTCCTCCTTTACGATTGTTTTCTGCTCAAACACCCCTAAACCAATTCTAGAATTTGAATTAGTTTTATATAGCCTTACACTGTAAAATTACCTTTCGTTTTTCTCCAACATTTTATCTACTAGTATGTAAAAAAGATGCCGATTTTTTTTGTCTTTTGAAGTAGATGTGAAGTCTTCTAATGGCGGATAATAAATAATTTTATAATTTACTGTATTTAAGAAAAGTTCACAACATTAACAGCTAAAACCTCAAACTTTCAAAATTTATATTCTGGAAAATTAAGGTAATTTTTTTTTTTTTTTTTTTGGGAAAATGATTGTTAGGAACAACGAATCTATATATTATTTCCGTATCTCTTTTAATTGTCTCAACTTTTTAGTTCCTCCAAACTCGCACTAACACAAACTAGACTTGAACGAGTCCATCACATAATCAGACAAGTACAGATTTTAATTCGAGGAAAACAGTTGGATTATAAATTGTACAGGAAACTAAATGGCCCGAACTAGAATAACGAGTTACTTCAAAATAGCAAAAATTGATGTAATTATCTCGCGGTTATAACCATAACCATAACTTGCATTTTCAAACAGCGTCTTTATTTCTTAATGAAATTATTATAAGTAGTAATAATGATTTAAATTATAGCATTTCATTTCGCCTCACTCTATTAAATCCGAACAATACTAACCGCCGACTAAATAGTCAAAGACTTGTTTAATTATGTTTAATTATGTAATTCCAATCTGGGATCTCACGAAAGTACAGTAAACTATAACAAATACCTGTAAATTATTAGAGTTTACTTCAAATCATTTAATATGAAACCATTGACTTTATATTCTTCTTCGAATGCTATATCTCTAAAATAGAGAGAGAAATACGAGGATGGTTCGATAACTACGTAGCCTAACAAAGAAAACACAAGTGTTTTTCGACAAAAAACATTTTATTTTTCAATATAGTCTCCTGCTCGCTCGACACACTAATTCAAATCCCAATTCATGAATTTTGGCCATTGCAATCGCAGACTTGTGGGCAGGTGGGTTATCTTGATGGAAAAGCACTTTCTTCTTTACCAAATGAGGCCATTTCTCTTTGGTTGTTGCAACAAATTGGCATAATACTCGCCATTTATTGATTTCGCCTTTTCTAAGTAGTCGACCAAGATAATTCCATGGGAATCCCAAAATACGGTTGCCATAACCTTTCCTGCTGACAAAACCGTTTTGCCTTCTTTGGTGGCGGAGAGCCTTTGTGTGTCCATTGTTTGGACTGTTCTTTGGTTTCGGGAGTATAATAAACCCAGGTTTCATCGACGGTTATGAAACGGCGCAAAACATCCTTCGGATTGTGGCGAAAACATCCTTCGGATTGTGGCGAAAACGTGCCAAAAGGTCGCGAGAAACACTCAAACGATTCAGTTTTGCTCCGGTGTGAGCAACCGTGGCACCCAACGCGTCGAGTATTTTTTCATTTCCAATTCTTCAGTTAAAATTCTGTGCACTCTGTCATTTGAGATACCCACTATGTCTGCTATCTCGCGCACTTTTACTCGACGGTCATCCAATACGATACGGTGGACTTTTTCAATCATATCCGGGGCAGTAGCAGTTTTTGGACGTCCACTACGGGGTTCATCATTTGTGCTCACACGACCACGCTTAAATTCGGCAATCCAGTTTTTAACCATTGAAAACGAAGGAACGGATTCCAATAGTGTTGAATCCAGCTCTGCTTTAATTTCGGTTGGTGTTAAGTCTTTCAAATGAAATCACACGAAACGTTCACTTTGGCGTACCTACTGTCAGAAACAGACTAATTGACAGATTGCTCTGTACTGTCATATTTAATCTAATAAAGGATAGTTCTACAGAATGGTAAAGAGGATTCCTCCGAATTCGCGCCATCTCTGTGTTACGCCACGTAATTATCGAACAATCCTCGTAGAGTAATCCCATAAAAATGCAGTAAACAGTCACATATCTATAAATTATTAGAAGTTACTCCAGATCGCGTACTACTTTACTTTCTTCGAATACTGTACCTCATTAGAGATACACAGGACGTACAGATAAATCCCCATTAAAATACAGCAAACAAGTACACATATTTGTAAAACATTAGAGGCCACTTAGATCGTTTATTCTGAAATCAGTGAATTTACTTATTTGCTGATTTTCATTAGAGACAGGTATGCTTGAATGTCTCTGTCGCACGTTTAAAGTACCACAGATATAGAGGACTTAAAGCTTAACCCCATAAAAATACAGTAAACAATAATAAATATACGTAAGTTATTAGCGGCTTCTCTCAGTTGCTTATTGCGAGACGGTTAGCTATATTTTCATCTTTCAATACTGTAGCTGTATTTGTTCCGTGTTTAAAGTGTCACATATAGACAGGACATATATAGCTTAACCCCCATAAAAGTACAGTAAACAACAACAAGAAATATCTGTAAATTATTAGAGGCTACTCCAGATTGCTTATTGTGTTTTTTCTACGAATGCTGTATCTCATTAGCGACATATCTATTTGTTCTCGAATGCCTCTGTTGTAGAGGATCTACAGCTTAACATTCATAACATTATAGTAAACATTAACAAATATCTGTAAATTTTTACATTGCTCATTAGGAAATCTTCCAATGCTGTATCTCATCTTCTCTCCAATGCTTTTCTTACGTGTTTAAAGTGCCACTGATATAGAGCACATACAGTTTAACCTGCATAAAAATGCAGTAAACTATAACAAATATCTGTAAATCATTAGAGACTACTTCAGATCGGTTATTATGAAACCACTGACTATATTCTTCGAATGCCGTATTTCAATACAAAGAGCTATGGTCTCGCCAATGTTTCTCTTTGGGATATGAAGTGCCCCGGATACAGAATGCTTACATCTTAACCTCCATAAAAATAAAATAAACAATAACAAATATGTGTAAATTGTTAGAGACTACTCCAGATTCCTTATTGTCAAATTACTGACGTTACTTTTTTCTACGTATTCTGTATCTCATTAGGGACACAGCTATATTTTCTCTGTCTGCGTGTTTTAGGAGTCTCAGATAGAGTGGACCTACAAATTACCCTCTTTTAAAATATAATAAACAATGAGATATATATATATATATATATATATATATATATCGCTTATTGTGAAACCACTGACGTTACCTTCTTCGAATCTGTATCATTAGATGTAGTTATCTCCTCTCTAATATCTGTTTTATGTGTTAAAGTACCACAGACGTACAGGACCTATAGCTTAATCCCCATAAAAGTAGTAAACAATAGCAAATATCTGTAAAACGTTGACGGTACCTTTTTCTTCGTATGTAGAGACAGAATTATCTGATAATGCCTACGTTGGTTAAAGTGTTACAGATGTAGAGGACCTACACCTTAACTTGGGCTTCGAACCACGAGAAGTGTATATAATTCTATTCCAGACAAGATTTGCTACGCATAATACAACGTTGATTTGCCAATGACTTGCAAAGGAGAATAGCCTTTAAATATCTGATGTTCCCTGCGATAGAAATTGAACCTCAAACCTTTAATGTAGAATGCCCGCCTTGATTTTACCTCTGATTTGTGATGGACCATTCCAGAAAATAACCTTAAAATTATGTTTAAATAGTCTGTTCATATTTTAAAAAGTATATAATGGTATAAAAGTTGTTGTTTATCGCATTCTATCAGGGAAAATTAAGTTAACAACCACTATAAGCGTTTATATTGCTAAAATACACTATAAACCTTCTAATAATTAATTTGTTTTGTTAAATGTATATTTTATATTCGTACTTCAGTTTCGATTTAATTAAAGATGTTTTCGGCAAAGGTTTCTCTATATTATTGATTTTGATTATTCTTCTTTTATAATAGAGCATATGAAAATTATTTTGATATAAAATTTGTCAGAATTAATTCAAAAATAATTAATTCTTCAATTATTTATCTGTTTCAATTTATTGTTAAAGCTATTCCATAGATGCAGGTCGATATTGATCATACTATTTTCCATATTTTTCCATAAGCTGCAGCAGACCAACAATTGCCCATTGACGTTAAATATATTAACTTTAATTATTTTTCATAAGATTTTAGATTTATGGTTCACTCTATAAAGAAAAATTAACAAGACCCTTAAGTAATTTGGCGGTTTATTTAAAATTTAATTATACAATCTTAGAAAAATGTGTTTTACGGCAGATAAAGATTTATTGCAATTCATGTTTTTAATTTTGTTAAAATAACAACTCGCAGTCGTGCAGCTATATTAATTTCGTTGTGGGTTAATTGGCGGATAATTAAAATATCAGTTAATGCGTTTAGTAATTAGTTTTTGCTCACCTTTATAATTTTATGTCAAAGGTTAATTAACAATGAAATTATTACAGTTTTCCATAATCCTAATTATAAATCAAATTAGCTATTTGGTTCATTATTCTTGCGTGTATGGGTGCAACCAGTAATTAATATTTAATTTTTTAATTAAACTATTTCAGTTTCCCTTTTGTTTTTATAATTAAATCGGTAAACAATAAAGAACGGCTGCTACCCATTTATTAAAAAAAATAAGTCTTTCATGAGCGAGTAACAGTGTATAATATAAATTGATGAGAATATGCATGATTGGTTACACCAAATGTAAAAACAACATCGAGTGGACGACGAGCCGCTCTTATTACAGTTTCCTTTTCAATTTTGTTTCTCTATTTGAGCGTAAAAAACAAATTTGTTTTTTCTCGAGTCCATTATGTACGGGATGGGAATCGACCAAGACCAGCTGGATGCAAGGGGCAGAGTAACTTAATGCTTTATACATTGTGACGTTTTGGTTATTTGTTGGTTTTGTAAGTTGATTTGTAGAATGTTTTAATCTGCAGTTGAATCACTGGAAGGATTTAATTGCCTCAGTTCACTTTAATTAACATGATTTTGCAATGTTCGTGATGAATCTCTTGCAAAAAGGTATTGCAGTCTATTGTCTTCAACCTATAAATTATTTAACGCAAGCTTTTTACAGATATTTACAAAAAGATACGGATACAAAATGCAACAGTTATTCGTTGCAGCATTTGTTTTACATTACTACTAAAATGATAATCTTAAAACAACTTTAATTTCTTATGCAATTGCAAACAATTTAAATTTGACATGAATGAGAAATATGAATGTTCCTTTACTTACTACTTCTACATTTTTTTGGCGATGTACTGTTTAAAGTAATCCAGATAAACGTGGAGTTTTAAATTGACGCGGATATAGAATTTAATCAGTTAAAAAACATTAATTTAATTAGTAAACCGTATTCATTTTTCGGCGATAACAGGTTTAATTTTTATTGTTAGTTACATGATTTAAACAAAACCAAATAGAAAGACATTCGCCATCGTGTAGTTGTCGCCCGGTCGGTTCCTTGAGATTTCATTCAAACCGAATTATTAAAAGGATCGACTATCCAGTTGAAACATTTCAATTGCCTACTAAGTATGCGGGATGACCACACAGCTGCTTACTTGTAGCACCACCAACAGCACAGTTTTAATAATATTACTGAACATACACCAATAGTAATACATTAGGAACACAGCAGCCTGACAATAAATTAGGAGCTCAATGGTTAACTAGGTTTTGACAGTACGATTACTGAACATACACAGTACACATCTAACAATACTATAGGAGCATACCAGCTTGACAATAAATTGGAAGCATGTAGTTCAATGTTTCACTACTATTACTGAACCTACCAGTCTGAAGTTAGGAGCACACAGCTCGATATTTAATTAAAAACACACCGTTTCATTATTGAGCACACAGCCCTAATAATAAATTTGGAACAGAAAACTTTGATAATAAATTGGAAGTACGTAGTTCAAACTTTAAGTAGACATGCTCCATACTATTACTGAACGTTCCGGTCTAAAGTTGGGAGCTCACAGCTCAAAATTTAATTTCATACACACAGTTTCATTATTGAGCACACAGCTCTAATAATAAATTTTGAACAGGCAACTTTGATAATAAATTAGCATAACACAATTCAATATTGAATTAGATACACACAGTTTAGTAATAAATTAAGAGCTTACAAGTCTAACAATAGACTGTGAGCATATAACTCACTATTGAATTAGATGTACACATCATCATTATTGAGCACATTGCTTTAATAATATATTAGGAACAGAATATTCTGGTAATAAATTAAGAGAACACAGATTAATGTTTAAGTAGGTAGACACAATACCATACCCGAGCACACACTTAGAATCATAAATTACGAACACACCTGACAGGAAATAGAAGCACACAGTTTATATTTATTTAGGTACGCACAGCATCATTAATCAGCACACAGCTTTAATAATAAACTAACAAGAGACATTTTGACAATAAATGATGATATCGCAGTTTAATATTAAATATACACAGTATCAATACTGAGCACACAGCTCTAGTAATAAATTAGGAGCACAATTTAGTATTGAATTAGATACACACACCGTCATTATTGAGCGAACGGCTTTAATCATAAAATTTGAACAGAGAAGTTTGATAATAAATTAGGAGCACACAGATCAATGTTTAACTAGGTATGTACATAAGCATTACTACATACATACTTATAATACTCCTAATAAATTAGTAACGCGCGTGTCAGAAGTTAGGGGCACACATCATAATAATTAATTAGATACGCATAGCATCCTTCTTGAGTACACAGCTCTGATAATCAATTAGGAATAAAAAATTTTGATATTAAATTAGCATAATATAGTTGAATATTGAGTTACATAGACATAGTACCATTGCTGAGCATACAGTTCTAGTAATACAATAAGAGCGTACAAATCTGACAATCAATCATAAGGATAATTCAGCATTGAATAGATACACACATCATCATGGCTGAGCACACAACTTCAATTAGGAACTGGGAACAATAAATTGGGAGCACATAGCTCAGTATTTAACTAGGCATGTACAGTACCATATTGGAATACAAACCTATAATAATAAATTTGGTCCACACCGATTTGACAATAAATTAGGAGCACACAGACCAGTGTTTAACTAGTACGCACAGTACCATTATCGAGGGCAAAGCTATAATAATAAATACAAAACACACTAGTCTGACAATAAATTAGAAGCACATAGTGAGAATGATGAATTCAGAACATACAGCATTTTACTCAGACCGAATTTCCGTTTTTAGTGGTTCAACTCAGTATTTCTTACAGCACTTCCTTCCTTTTAGACTTTTTTTAATTCATACATACTACCCCCCCCCCCACCGTAACCGCTTTCGCATTACTTCAGGGAGGTGCGGGCGTCCTTTACACACTAACCATTCATGTAACATGCATCCTAAACTTAACTAAGTAAAATGCGGTCGCCTCAGCCGGGATTCGAACAGCCCAGCCGATAGACCACATTTCACTGTGACCTCGAGTGGCAGGGCGTATTCGCACTACGCCATCGGGGCCCTTACTTTCCTTTTAGACTGTCTAATCGCAACCAACTTATTACATATTGTAACAGTATTATGTTATACAACCATCGTTAAAATATTAAATATGTGAATCGGTAACAATAAATATATAAGAAGATACGGTTAGTTAAATATACGTATCTTTGATATTGAAAGAGCTTACTGGTGCTATTTAAGTAAACAACAAGTACGTCACCGATGTTTTGTTTTATACATTACTATAAACATTTTTTTCCATGGCTTGTCTTGGTTAATAAGCCTGTAAAGGCGTAAGACGTAAAGAGGAAATGTCAAGCATTTGGTATTTTTATGGTTTCGAGGTCTTCGTTTCTTAGTGCACTTTAGATAATTCTTGTCCTTACATCGTTTCTATAAAATTGTTTATAGGATTAATTATACTAATTTTCCTTCAGTATGACTATGTAATACTTCTGGCAGATCTTTATATATATTTTTTATGTTCCCTGTTATTGTGTTTAATGGATATAATGAGTAAATTTCGCAGCCTCAACGGTTTCGTTATAAATGCGTTAGTGTGTAAGACCATTATTCCTCTAAGCATGGTTTTGATCTTTTCTGTGGCTAATAATAGCCTGTTGATATCCAAAGATACATTTGATGTGTTTAGTAAATATTTGCCTACTGTATGTCGATGGTTTAAAGAACTGTTATGCACTTGTAACTATGCCTATGTAATACACGACATCATGACAAAAACCTATAAGCTGTCCGGAACAACAGATTTGAGTGTGATAAACTGTCACTTTATAGAACGGAAGTGAGCCAAACTCCCCGTAAAGCGGAGTTCCTTGACTTCGTATTGAATTACAAAATTGATACCACGTGATAGAATTCCGTTGCAAAACAATTCTGGTGATAGTTTAGAGTTGTAAAAAGTAATAATTTCGGTTGCTATTCATAAGTAAACCTTTATTCTTACGGGGTTTGTTTGAATTCCATTGATTAAAATGATTTTTTGTATTAATCCGGTTTCTTTTCTATTACAGTGAAATATAAAACCGTCTGTACCCTCGCCATGTGAAAGAAATCCATTCGTTGTTTAATTTCGTACCCCTAATATTAATCAGAAATCAGAATGGTACACTAAATTGAAGCAGTTCCCAATCTGAAATAAAAAATAACAATTTCCCCAAACAAGCTTATTCAATTCCGACCCACTCAAAATTATATTCAAACGCAACACACGCATAAACAAATCCAATTAACTACGCATTATTCTGACAGGGCCACCCTTCTTTTAGCTGGTCGCATATGTGTATCGGGTAGTTCGCAGAGGGGTGTAGCTTTGCAGTGAGTCACTAGACGGAAAATGCGAACCAGGTTGGAAAAATTTAAGGCCGCTTTGAGTTCGGCTCGCTTTTTGGACAACCTCTAATTAATAGTTACACTAGTTCTATTTTTGTTAAGTTTGCGTGAATTCAGGACATAAAAGCGGAGTATGTGCAGTAAAACGATTCAAGAATTTCTCCACGGGGCGATTTTTTATTATCGCGTTTTATGTATGTTAAGGAAAATCAGAAATGTGATGCTAGTTTTTTTAGTGTTTGATAAACACGCAGTCGCTGCTAATATTTGTAGCATTTCCTTGACTAATATGTATCGGAAAACCATGGAGAACCATTCTTTCGAGTTGCTATAAGTTTGCTTAACAAACACTAGGTATAATCTTGATTAATAGAAGCGTTACTGGATGATTTTATCGTATAAAAACCGAGCTTTCTCGTTACGTTTCTGTTTTAACGGTGAATAATTCAAAGCTTTTTGGGCTTTCCAAATGATAATTTTTGTTGATACCCATCATTCGCCGTTTGTATTTAATTGCTTTTAATAGTATGGCGAATAAAAAAAATTGCCCTGAGTAGGTATCGTATTGGCATTACGTAGAGCTTTGTTTTTATTCTCAAAAGTTATTAATATATTTCCACAGAAAACAATTGTAATAATTTACATGAAATAACATAACTTTATGTAGATGTAAACGCCGCACATTTATAAGTTTGTATTAATAAACAAAGCAAAACGATATGAGCGTTTTGTAATTTACACCCAGTATATTGTGAGATAACATTGTTTTCGATTTTTTATAATTGTTTATTTAAGTATGTTTTTCTCGCATCAGGGATTTCATGTTGTGCGGGTGCGTATGTAGGCATTGTTGGTACTGATAACAATGTGCTCGTTACAGACAAGGATTTTTAAATGAATAATACATATTTATATTGTTTTTAGAAACTGTTTTTCTTAGAAATTCATTATTTTAATATATAAGAATGTTCTCAAATTACGAATATTTAGTTTTACGGGTCTAGGAAATTTTTGGGCCACTCTGTATAGCTGTTAAACCTTTTCTTGTAGAGATTCAAATGAATTTTTAATTACTGATACCAACAATTTTCATCTCATGCCAGTACTATTCGTTATATAAATATATTTTTAATACGCAATTCTAGAAATTGATGTTTCAAAAATTTAAAATTAGTAAATGTATGGTATGTATGGTATATTCTTTAAAATATGCAGATGTCGATCATTTTTTGGGCCGCTCATTATAGCAAGAAATTGTTGTAAATTTGCCTGTTGATAATTAAATCAATTTTTAAATATTAGCATAGGCTAATAAATAAATTTATTAGCCTATGATATTAGTAATATTAGTTGCTGTCTTATACAGAGTGCCCCAGATTATAGTGCTGATTCAGATTCTACTGAGAAAAATCGATATAAATGTGAATCAGGAAAAGCATGCACCTGTATATTTCCTAAAATGTACTGCAATTATAAATATATAATTTGGAAAATGCGAGAATTTATGAAATCAAACAAAAATCTCTACAACAAAATGTTTCTACAATTTCTACCTAGTGGCCCAAATTATTTATACTCGCGAATATATTTTAATTATGAAGTATTTATACTATAATATTTTTAATAATTTTATTTTGACACACTTATAAGTGGTAGTTCATTTGGTAGAGGGCTCGCTTTCTGAGTAAAACGTCGATTCTGGTTTGGGTTCGAAACCTAAGCAGTACTATGCAGATTTATAAAAATCTTGACTGCAACTCACCACATACAATTTTCCAATCCGACTTGCAAACGTGGAATCTTAATGCTAAAAACTGTTCGGAATTTAAATAATTTGCCTCAGTGGAAGCCGAATCAGCACAACTTTGTCCGTTTAAACAGATCTCTATATTTAATATTGAGAAAAATACGCATGGTAGCTCATAGTACTCAATTTGGGTCACTCTGTATATGTAGTTCTGATTTTACGAATTCGTTTTAGAACATGAAATAAAAAAGATATCGGTTTTTCTGTCATATTGAAAAATACAGCTATATTTTTGGAAGTATGCTAGTGTAGGTAATTTTTGGGCTACTCAGTATAGTACAAGCGACCCTCTTGGGATTATTCAAATTGGAATTATTTAAATTCAATCATATTGCGTGTAAACATTATTTTACAAATACGTTGTATTAAAATCATACTATTTGCAAGTTCTTCAAATCAGAGATTTTTTGTTATACTGGTATACATAATTTTTTTGAACACTGTATAACGGGGAACTGTTTTCTTTATTTAGTTTTAAAATTATTTAAAAGTATAGTTATTTCACTTGCAGACACCATTGATTTTATAATTTTAAGATAGTACCACGGAATTTCAGAAACTTATATCTACAGTACGTTTTTCAAGATATAGGAAATTTGTTGGGAGATCAGTTACAGCAAGTATAACTGTTTCGTTTTCTGTATTTGGATTCAATTAAATTTTTAATGCAATTTCCGTATAACAAGGAACTGTCCCTTATTTTGGTTTTTACTGAATTTTTAAGATTAATTAGATAAATCTACATCGCTATTTGGCAACTCAGTGTACCAATTGTTGTACTAGTTGTTTGTGAGCTTTTTTATATTATTTACAAAAAATTACAACTTACTTACAATTAAACGCCGAGAAGTCAAAGTTGAAGGGAAATCAAAAATAATTTGAGTAATCAAAAATTCGAGTTGAATCAAAAATAGCTCAAAAATTACATACATATTTAATCTTTATTATATTGCAAGAATAGAAAATACGCGCAGTAGGATGTCTACAATGAATGCTATACTATACTATTTCAGTACAATTGACAGGCCGCCGCTGAAAGTGTAAATGGTCATGGATAGGAAGACTGCCATAATCACCATAGTGTTGGGGTAAACAACCACAATTATTTCTGAAAAATATAAATTCCAGTTACAAAAATAATTATTTAATTATTTAAATTAAATTACTTAATGGTAAACCTAGTCTAGGCAATTATAAAAAGCCACGACTTTTCAAAAAATTCGAGGTATCGATATAAAAATATAAACATTGGAAACATTAACAGCTTGTGGTTAGAGTAATACAAAAATTTAAATAATGGAGCGTTGAGTTAACAAGGTTCGGCTGAATTTCTAACTACAGTACTTTTTTCTAAATAATATTATTATTGATTGTATAAATCAGCATTATAGGAATTACTGATTATATTAATTTTTTAAAATACAAGCAATTTTTTGGGCCATTCGGTATCATAAGAAATTGTTATAGGCACTTTCTTTGTTGACATTTACGTTGCTTGCAGTTTTATGAATACAAATTTTTTTAAATAAATGAATGTTTACATTTTGCAAATTTTTTTCCATTTATTCATACTACCGCTCTCCCCCCGGAACCGCTTTCGCATTATTTCAGGGGGTGCGGACGTCCTTTATATAGTAACCATTCATGCAATATGCATCCTAAACTTTAAGTAAGCGAAATGCGGTCGCCCCAGTCGGGATTCGAACACGCACTTTTTTGAGCCATGCAGTATAATACGAACGGTTTGCACCAATTCTATATTAATAAGTGGACGCGACTGCCTCCCTGGACTTTCCCATACTGGAAACTGTTCATATCATCTTTATTCAACAGTAGAGTTATTTTCCTCAAAACGGTTGTTCAAGTGCTATCCTAAAACCTTGCCTCGTAACGAATAGACTTACACGGCTTGTAAGAAGTCCCGCCAAATATCTGGCGGAGTGCCCTTGAATTTCTCTTATTAAAATATGCAACCAGGCATACTTCATTCTCTACTATATACGTCGCGCGGTATAACTAGTACCGATCGCTATTGCTACCGAGGTAACATTTTCCCTGGAAATTATATTTTGTAGGGCATAAAAAATCGATTTTTTTATTTCCGCGGAAAAAGATTCTTTGACGCAAACAAATAACAACCGTTAGAATAAAAAAAATATTTTTCTAAAAAAGAGGGGGGAGGGGGCCGGTGCGCTTACATATATCCACGATTGTATTATTTCTTTATATATTCATATGCTCCATTACGTACTGAGCGATTCAGTGAAAACCCCAGCTTCCTATCTTTTTTCGTTTATTAATTAAAGGAGTTTGAAGTTTCAAACTTCCAAGCTTCGTAGAGGGCGCCACAGGAAAATTACGGAGTTCTTCAAAAACCATATCAATAGCCCCTTGCGAGGTCTGTCGACATATGAAGTTTAAAAAAATTCCTTGGAGCAGTTTTTGAGAAATAATTTTTTGAAAATTTCCAAAATTTTGAAAATTCGTAATTTAGGCCCCTTATAATTTTTCAAAAAACTTTTTATATCACCTCATTTTACCCTACATATACTATTCAGAAAATAAAAATCATTTGAATCGATTCATCCGTTTTCGAGTAATTGGGCGTTAAACTCAAAATTTTCAAAAAATCATAGCGCCCTTCATTTTAAAGCTAGCGAGTTTGGCAAAAAATTATCAGATTTGTCTTATGACCCTCTATCGTTATCAGCGATAAAAGTTTCAAAATTGTAATCACGAAAAAAGTGATACCAAAAAAACATGCGTAACTTCCGCTTCCGGTTTCGGATTTTTTGAAAAGCTTATTTTTTCGATGAATTTTCGATACACCCCCGCATTCCAAAGCGCATCAAAATCGGAGCAATACTTTCGGCTGTAGGAGCGTCACATACGTACATACGTACGTACATACGTACATACCCACCCACAGACAGACATTTTTTAAAAACCACTTTTTTGGGTCCCTAGAGACCCAAAACGGATATTTCCGTTAAAATCTCGATTTCGAAAATTTTCATGAATTCAATACTTACCCTATACCTATAAGGTATGGGAAAGTAAAAATGGAATCAATTTGAAATTTTAAATGTGGGTTAGAACTATCCTAAATATATATTCTGAATTAACATTATTTAAACGAACGATCAATTTCCTGTCGGCTTCTGAAAGTTTCACGTCTATTATTTTAAAATATCAATATATTGTTTTATGTCTCGTGCACCATTGTAACGTTTTTGCAAAAAATTCCAATCTTGTTCAATGTATAAGAGAAGTGCGCTTACTGCGGACAAAAGTGAAAGAGGGTCGGAGAGAAACGTATAACTGTAATAACTTGAGTAGGGAAAGTCCGAGGATTGGAAAGCAATTTTCCTGTGCCCAGCGGCGTGCTGACGGGACAATACATACATAATAACCCTCTTTGCTTTGTTGGACATATGTTTTCTAACAAATTCGTTTATGTACTTGCAACAAAGTAGAAGGCCATTAAGTCGATGTTGGTGTTTGATATGGCAAACCTCCGAAACATGCAGCCTCGATTCCAGAAGTTGTTTAATTGTACTTCAATCAAAGGAATAAGACCAGCAAGACTGTGAACACAGCATGTAAATAGATATAGGGTGAGTCTATTCATATCGACCTTTTAGTCGGTGTAATGGGTCTCGCTTAAGCAAAACAAGATAAATTATTATGAAAAGTTACCAAGAAAGCAGGAGGAGATAATCTCGTAAAGAAAATGACGATATTTGATCGTAGTTTGCCGGCTTGCCGCAACGGCCCTGTTCCAATAATTGAATAGCTCTCCAATAGCTGTAATGCGCTAATAATACGTCATAATGTGCGATGCTATCGCTTGATGGGATTGCTTTGTTTCAGGGCAGAGCTGAGTTTCTTGGCTCTCAGATTGGGGAGATGTAATACAATTTAGTTTAGATATGGAATGGAGTAGAGAACCGTCAAGTTATGTATCAGATGGAGATATGAAGATTGGACCGGGTTGATTTTAACCCAACTAGTCTAGAGTATACGATTATTATTGTGGCTTCCCAACACCCCTTAATTTACTAAACATTATCTTGGCCCCATATATTAGCAGTTGGGAATTTTAGTAGGTTACAGATTTATGTTGTTATATAAACATAAGTAAATTAAATAAAGGTATAAATAATAAATATCTTGCGATAATAGAAGCAAATCACATTCTCAAACAAATACATATAAAAACACCACACATTTAATGTTTAATTTTGTTTTGGTAAAGGGTTTTGTTTGTATATTAACAGAATCTGGTTTTCATTATTATTTAAAATACATTTAATTATTGTTGCATTTGAATAATACGGCCAATACAATTTTAGATTAATATATCAAAAGAGTTTGATGGTGACTTTTCAGCAGACAGGAAATATGTCACCAATGTTTAGAATGAAATAAGCAATGGAAACGTTAGCTTCATAATGGATAAATCGTTACAGCATACTCTAACAACGCTATCATCGTATGTACTTGCGTTAATTGTCCACAACTATCACACTGTTTACCTAATTATAGCTAATAGCTGGTAGGTTATATAATTTGTAATGGCCGCACCAATACTAACCTTTGCTCGTAAAATATGTTACACATTTGCATTGACTACAAAGGTAAATTAAAAAGTAGTATTACGTTTTTATGATATATGTTAACTTTTCCATCTGGCAACATCGCAAATGTCCGCAGGTATATACCAGAAGTAGGTTAGAGTAATTCTATTGGTAATCTCGTCCACATAAAGGCTGCAAGAGTTGAAATAATGAAACAACGGCAACGGCCAAGGAATACCCTTTCTTGTGTTTTAAATAATATGAAGTTATTAATGTGTGAGCAGTTTTTGATTGGACTTATGCAGAGGTCGGCAACTTTTTCGAAAGATCGGGCCACTTAACTAACCAATAAGTAGAGGCGGGCAGGTGGGGAGCGGACTTTGTGCGACCCCGCTAATAAAAGAGTTTTTTGTAAGCTTAGCTATGAAACCAATGACGCTATCTTAAGCCTTAAGTCAGGAGGTATATTTTTTGCCCCCAATATTGAATTCGCTCCTGCAGGAAGGGCATTGGAGCCGGGGTGCTGGCTAGGCTCCAGGTATGTACAACCCATTTAGTGTGCCAGCGGACGTAATGGCAGTCACTGCACTTCTCGTGAGTACCTGCGAGATGTTCGGTTTGTGGCAGGTTCTAGTATACCGCGTTACAGATTCACTATTATGCAATCAGTTTTGCGATTAGTGAACAATTAACCCTCGAAGCAAAAGCCTGGAAAATTTTCAATTTTTTGTCCATGTTAGAAGATTGCTTTCTACTTAGTCATAACTTTATGGTACGTTACTCAATTTGATATTGGTTTGTGTAAATAACTCTATATTAATATAACGAACGATAAAAAGT
Organism: Limonius californicus; assembly: GCA_014611495.1. Classification (NCBI taxonomy): domain Eukaryota; kingdom Metazoa; phylum Arthropoda; class Insecta; order Coleoptera; family Elateridae; genus Limonius; species Limonius californicus. The sequence goes on from JABXWE010012775.1 coordinate 33,189, forward strand.
TGAGCTAATAAGTACACCGTAAATCAGGTAGAGGATAATTACTCGTAAGTAAGTATTCAGCTGAGAGTGACAGCTTGTGTGGCCATGAAGATGATTTTTCTAAAAATAACTAAAAATTGATATATTGTACTGTTAAAATCGACCCCCGTAACGGGACGATAGAATTTTGTTTTACGAAAAATTACGCGGGTCGGACAAAAAAGACTTTTTTTTTGACGGCAGTACGCGGGTCGCATTAAAGGCCCTAGAGGGTCGTGGCCTGCCGACCCCTGGTCTAATGCATTTGTAACCTTGATAACATTGGTGATGTTTTCCGCATTTTTTATAAGCGCGCGTAAATTTAAAAATATATTATGTTTTATACTTTATTCAAAGAAATAATGAATGTTTCCTTTAAAGTTTGAAAATTATAGAAATTTGCGATACCTTAAAAGTGTTTAGAAAGTGGTTTTAAATAACGAAATAGAAATAATACTGTGTAAAATATACATTTGTTATTTTTAGTAGTAACGTAAATTGCGGTTTGCAGTAATCAATATTGTTTTTCTTTGAAAATATATTTTAATATTTCTGACGAAACCACACCATGCTTGATACATAACCTTGATTTTGCAGTTAAATTTAATCTAATCAATGAAACTGCAACCAAATCGAAATATATTCGACAACGAAAATTATTTTCCTATTAAATACAATCAATACATGAGATACATAGTAAAATAATTATGTCATAGTAGTGAAATTATTGGACAACTTGTAAGGTCTTGTCTTCTGGCCTGTGATCAATCAAAATTGAGTTGTGGGTTATCTTTTCAACTATTTATATGTGGTTGGCTCTTCTCGTTCTATTCTACATATTCTACAATTTAACATAAAAGAGTAAATAGGTCAAACAAAAGCGAATCGGATACAATATGTAGATGAAACGTTAGTAATTGGATTAAACTTGCGAGTCTGACATAACCTCAAAGTAATGATACTATTATTTTCACCTATTGTAAATCGTGTTTACTGAAACTTGAAAATAGTATCAATAACTGGGATATTTATAAAAAAGATCTGCAACAACTATAAGCCCTATTAGCCATGATTTGAGGTTATGTTAGGGACGCAGGTCTACTCCAGTCGCGAATCCACATATCGTCCGAGTTGTGTTTTCAACTGCTTGAGATCTTTTCATTTTTTGTTATGTTGAAATAAACAACTGACGATGAAGAGGGAGAACAGTCGAAGATATATGGTATAGTGTTTCGAAAAGGAATACATAGTGTAATTTTAATTGGACGGGGGCTAGCAATATAGATAACTTTGACAACTAATGTGTTCTAAAATTATGTCTAATAATGTTTTTGTATTGATTACCGTGAAAGGTGTCCAAATTTTTTTATTTATAATTCATTTGTAACCTTAGAAAAAGTTGGATCCATTATATATGCATCAAAATCGATCATAATTATCAAATCGATGTGATGTATTGTTTTAAATTAATGATTACTCAAGCTATTTTAGCATACATTTATTTGAAAATAATTAAATCTGGTTTACGGGCGAGTGAGAATTGCTTTTTGTAATTTCAGTAATTATTCTTCTTACTTAATTTCAGTTCGTGCTAGAAAAAGTATAGAATAATGATATTAAATTAGTAACACTTTAGAACTAGGAAACTTGCCGCAATATGGTTAAGCAATCCGAAATTAGTACACGGCTTTTCTAAAATGTCATAAAAATTGCAAAATTGTATTAGGTAAAATATTATTGTGTTGCAAATTTATTACATTTGCGGTTAAATGACTTATCTGCGAATACTTCCTTGACAAAAATCTGTGCAGTATTTAAATGTGAAAATTAAACTAGAAATTAATGTTGTCTTTAGTTTGTAGTGTCATTGATAAAATTACAGTAAATATTATAATCATAAATAATATGTAAAAATTGGTATGAGCTTGCAAAAACTGATGCCTTGTTTGCTGTTACTGTTTTTCGTTTCTGTGTAGGTGTAATTAATCTTACTAGAATTGCCTAAAACGAATATTTGGGCTATCAATAAATATTAATTGTTATTTGATCTCTGTAACAGCCTTTACTGTTTCACGTTACAACCAGCAAATTGTCATTTTTAATAATTTATAGGTAACAGGTGAATTTTCCCAGTTTTATTTCAGTATTGTAATTGCTTGCTTACTTTTTAATTACATAGTTAGATTGCATTTCTTCAAAAAGTAAGACGGATATTTGTGGTGATAACAAATGTAAATTAAACTAATAACAGGGTATCATTGTGTACATTCTGTAGAAAATAAGAACTGGGATTGGTCATCATTTTTTAATTATTACAACAGTTAATAGTAACAATTAAAAATACGTTGTTTCGCCTACACGAATATTTTATACCAACAATGTCTCCAAGTTGAAGTTTGAAATTGCTGAATTAGCGCATTAATAAACACTACTAATACAAATACCGGATCACCAGATTTTTTCAAAGATAAATGCCGTAAACCAGTCTTGTTAAATCGTAACATCACTATATTTGAGAAACAAGAAACTTAAACTTAACAAAATTATACAGTATGTTTTATGGAAAAAGTCAATGATTGTATGTTAAACAGAATACAAATTGGAGAACCAGGCAGGATTTAATTTAGGATCTGTATTATCTAGGAATGTATGGCAACATTGTCCAAACATTGGTGACGTATTTCCGGTTAAATATGTGCTCTGTTCGTAAATGTAGCATACAAAATCTATGTATTTAGTTAAATGAATTTTACATACTCTACTTAACTTGTTAATAGGCTTGCGGCCTGTTTGCCTTTATTAAATGCTGTCCTTCCATCTTTTCTTCTGTCTGCTCATGCGCCTTGATATAATCAAAACGTATAGATTCTATCCTAGTTAAGAAGTCCATTTTAAGGCTAGCGTTCTTAGTAGATACAAAAGTATAGTATAACTCCGTATAATGTATTTGTGTAATAATATATTATAAAGGAATTACCATATAAAAATGCAGCACATATGCTTGTTATTTTGTTGTTGTTGTAGGCTAGTGTAACATGACTGTTGACTAAAATTTTGTACAACATTCCCGCAAACATGTATGACACGAACCAGAATTTTGTGGGAAATTCTGTTTGTGAGTTTGCGCAAGTAGGTCAAAATTATGTTGATATCTATCAGAAAATTGTCAAAATAATCATATGACTGGATAACGTAAAATTATATCAAGGTTTCATAATATGTATAATAATTGTTTACTATTGTTTACACAACCGCGAATCTTGTTAATTTGTTGGCGTCTTGTACTGTATTATTTTTCTGTGTTTTTGGGTAGGTTTATTGGTGTTTTAAGGTATAGTAAGTGTGAACAGGGTTAAATTCGGCCCGGCGGCGTAAGTACGTAAATCATTTGCCACTGCCCTCTATGGTCATTGAAGAACACTAAAGATTGCTCGTTTGCGCATCGCTACAACGCAGATTCTGCAGAGTTTAGATCAAGAATTTACAGAATTTTATATAAAATTTTAGAAACAGGATTCTGTGTGACACTAGACAAAATCTTGTAAAAACACTTTGTATGAAATTCTGCATAGAATTTACTAGAAAACTCGTTATAATAGGACGCTGAAGGTGTATTTTTTAATGTATCACTAGCGTCGTGTGTGATTATATTGAAAACGCATTGTTTAATGAAAGGTTATTTTAAATATTGGTACCATAACGATATATTCGAAGTACATAATGTACACGTTTACTACGTACTTCGAAGGTAAAAATACTGCATTAATTATATAATTTCGGATGGGATTAGCATATTGAATACGCTATAAGTAAATATACATTATATCCGTATCTGCAATAAACGAGGAATTTTCTTCATGTTACGAGATAAATATGTACTTTATAAATACTGCACTTACTGCATGGATCTCGAATGGGACTTATAAATTGAGCACCGTGTAGGTATATATAGAATATTCACGTATTCGCAATAAAGGGGTCAGGTATATTGCATATAGTTTGACAATAGATTAATCAAATAAAGCGAATTTGTTGATCGTCATAAATAATTAAGACAGCTGTAAACATTACATCCGTATGTCAAAAAACAGCATAAATTTTTAATTAACTTTTGTTGCTAATAAAAACTTTTGTCTGTCTAACAACAACAATCCTTATATACAGAGATGTAACTAAGTTGTTAATGTTTTTGCTATCGGAATTGTTAATTGATATAATTATTTACATTTTATACTATAGAAAAAGTGCAGTAATTTAGTTCTACCAATTCTGCTGTAGCATTTGTGAATATACAGTCGTACTTCAGCTTCATACGCGAAATATAAAAGCGTTAATTCAAAAGCTTCTGCAAAAATAATTAACGCTCACAAAGCGTTTATTTCAGTTTTATGTCAGAGCAAGCCTCATTTAATTTTTCATATAAGTCAAACGCGGTGCATTCAGATGCAGATTTCAAAATAATATTTTTTAATAATGAAAGTTAAAAACTCGTATTTGCTGGAGCCTGTCATAACACTGTCATTTATATTACGATCTTTTTAATTTTAAAAATCCTTAAGAGGCGAATTAAATTTCCCGCCAGGATATTGCGAAAATAAATCAAGTAGCCTGTCACTCGCCTACTTGTTTTAATATCAATAACGTTTATTAATGTATTCAAGTTTTGTTCACTTATTAACGTAGTGCGAATGATATATTCTTAAATTATTCCGGTACGAGAATGTGAATTTCCTTTCTTACAATATCAACATTTGTACTTACGTTTTAATACTTTCAAATTATTTAGTGTTGTAGTAGGAGGTGTGTGAATGTACTACATAGTACGAAATCTGTACATGTAATGATCTGGTGACTTAGGTGGCTACGATTATTCCCGAGGTATTGTTTATAGGGACGTCATAAATTTGTTGTAAACTATTATGATTCTGTTAGTGCTGAACAGCTCTGTGTAATTCGTTTGAGTTAATTTGTTTAAATGTTTGTTAATAGTGCGTGTTACAGCAAAACGATTTTATTTCATTTATCCAACAGACAAAATATATTCCAATACATTTCTGAAATGCTGCAAATTTTTATTAAATGTGCTACACTTCTGTTTTGCAATTGATTTTGGCATAGTATACATTTATAAGTGGTTAATTTTTAACAACTGCTTGAGTATTCCATCAAAATCTGTAAAATGTTTATATTGTATTGATTTACTCTACTAATTATATATTTTATTATAGAGTAGTAAATAAAATGCAAACCTCTTCTATGGGCTTTCAAACTCTAAAATAATATACAGGATGTTTTATCTAAAGAAATATTCGTTTACTCTGGTACTTTTTCACGGAACAGCCTGTAGCACCAAAAATAGATTATATTTCGCAATTCATGATTTTGTTCTGTTTAATAACTGTAACTGTAATCATAGCTATAAATACCAGTTGTATATGAAGAACAAATTATACGGTTTATGATATTCCAGATTATTTTACAAAATTATATAAAATAAAAATGTCCGTACTATCATCTGCAAATCCTTAATGATTGTTCAACTGATTATACCTATCCGTTTCTGGGAACGATTATGGAGTATAGAAGGAGGTTGGGGTTGATTAAAGACCAATGGGGACCTTTATGGAGGCTTGTTGATGATAGGGAAGGTTAGTAATGATGGGGGGTGGCTAAGGATGCTTGCGGAAGAGTGAGGGGCTCTTGAAGACGATTATTTTAGGATATTTTCTTATAATTGCTAGCCACAAGGCACAATTGAGGAAGTTGGGGACCCTTAAGGACTTTTTTGGTAGAATGAGGGTGATAAGGAACAATAACGGACGATTGGGGCCAGATGTTTGCGAATGGTTAGGTACGATTGAGGAGGGTAGGGGACGATATAGGACGATTGGTGACTGTAGGGGATGACTCGTAACGATGGGTGAGGGATTGGGGAAGATTGAGGATAGATGATTTCGGATGATTTGAGACGGGTACAGATGATCGAGAAAGATAGAAGGTATGGTTGGATACCACTATGGATGTTTGTTGACGATAGGAAACGATCGATAATGATATGGGGCGGCTAAGAATGCATGCGGAAGAGTTAGGGTCAGTTGAAGACGATCGGAAAAGGGGATTTGCTGGGATGACCGATCGCGATAGGGGATAATTAAGGACAGCTGATGTGACGTGAGACGATTGCTGAGTATTGAGCATTATATTGGTAGAGTAGGGATGATAAAAGACTTTTGGGGCTGGACAATTGTAGGTGGTTAAGGATGTTTAGGTAGGGTGGAGGACGATTGAGAATAGTTGGAGACGACTTAAGATGAACTTGGGGTTGATTAGAGATTATTGCTAACGATTAGTTATAGGTGATGTTTGATGTCTGTATAAGATGTGGTGATGATGGAGGAAGGATTGGGGGTGACTGCGGACTGATGATTGGGGATGATCTGAGACGGTTACTGACGATTGGTGGCTATAGGAAATCGATGGGGAACGATTGGAGACGGTTGTAGTAGATTAGTACTATCGGAGACGATTGACAACGATTTCGAGTATGTTAATATGTTTAGTTAGGCATTTTTCTGCTTGACATTTATTTATCTTTATCCTCTTTCTACTTTTAAGGATTACGCGCGACACCAGACGAAAGATCGTGCGTTCCCACGATGTTTCTCCAGACACCCGTCTTCAATACCCCAGGAATTTTTAACGTGCAAATACATAGCAACAGACAGGTATATACCATCCGAAAGTTGGCATGTTTATTGGTCCTCTTCAATGGCGGGTAATTCAAAAATTTCAGTGCGTAAGCGGCAGAAGCTGGTTTCTATCCATTACAACTGATAACCGACACTAGCTTAAAATCGAACACTCGCAATATACTTACGCTATGAAATTATTGAATTTCTCGTCATATAAGAGTACTAAAATGCCGGAATGGGCTGCTCTAGAAAGTTTTGATTTGTAGATCCAGTGGTTGTAGTGCAATTCAACGAATGTCTTATCCCATATACTCAGCCATCATGTCTTTTTAACCTATTGGATTTTGGGTTTGTTAATTGAATTCTGATATAGTAGATCTAATAATAATATTCAATAATTAAAATGTCATTGCAAAACTGATCTGATTATTTCTTATTCTTGCACACGCTGTTTGTTGCAATGGTAAAGTTCTTGAATTTGATTAGTTACAGATCTTACCGCTGATACAAAATTTAAAAGCTGTTAGTCAGAGGTAAGACCGCAATTGTAAGATTAATACTCGCAGGATCATGATAAGCGTAATTGTAGATTGTTCGATAGAAAAGGCATAACTACCTCATTCCTTAGCAGCTAATTTTTAATTATAGTATTAATTTCCTGAATAACAATATCAATTCCCAGCACCACAGGTGGTATATGATTATGAAATTGTTTACATCGTAAATATGAATGATAATAATATCCACATCACGGAGTGTTTAATTAAAATTTCTTATAAGGTATCATATAGACGTTAAGTTATAAATGCAATCGTTTATTGTAATTAGTTTTCTTATTTATCCAATTTGTGGTACATGCACCTATTTACACTGGTAATTTAAATGGTAATTATTTGTTTTTCTACCCGCGGCTTTATTAAAAGAGAAACCTAACAGCTACCTTGTTTGCAGCCTGCATTCCATAAAGTGGCATTTGAATTTATGAGCATTACTTCTGTTCCTGTAGGTAGCTATTATCTGTAAGTTGTATGTTATAAAGTATAATTCCAGCAGCTGTGCTGTAATCAATTGAATTATTGAATACACGGAAAAATAAACTAGTACGCAGACACTCTCCTTGTATAGAAAAAGCCATAATAGATATGTCACACTAATTTAAATGAGCTTTCGATTTCATCATTTTAAGTTTTGCATATGCAATGAACCCAATGTATGAATGGTACGTAAATTGACTTCATAATAGAAGTTGATTAATTTAATTGCAAAGTAGTTTTCAATTTAAGGCAAGGTTGGGCTTAGGATGTTTCTGTGCTATTATACAGGCAATATTTTAATGTAAATGATGATAATCGTTATGAACATGAAATTTTTTCTTTGCATATAGTAACCATTTGTGTAGGATTGAATAAAGATGGTGGTTCAAGTATATAAAACTTTGATAAATCCCTTATAACCACGATATTTAGAACACCTACATACGTATTTCGACAACTAAGTAAGTTACCATCTTCAGCAGGAACTCATGGACTTGGTCTATTAGCTAAGTCCATTAGACTTCCGTTGTTGACATGGTGAGGAACAGAGATATTCCGCAGTCAGCTTAATGTAGATAGTCCGTCAGTTTCTGCCGAAGATGGCAACTTAATTGCCGAAATATGTATTTAAGGGTTCTACATGGTGGTAAGGGGGTTTTCGAAATTTTATATTATTTGTGTAGCTGTTTTGTCTAATGAAAAACCTTATTAAGGTATTGTTAGTAAGTTTTATTTTATTGTTTTTTCGCCGATATTTAGAATTGCTTTGATTTTCAGTAACTCCTATCATTCTTCCCTTTAGTTTCCATTTGATTGTACCGTTCTAATTCATATTACTGCTGCTGTTTTTTCTTGTTTCTTCTCTTCCCTTTCGCTTACTAGCCCATATTTTTTCTTAGAAAGTTGCACCACTTATAGGTGCAAACACAATTTGTTAGCGTGCTCTTTAATACTGCTTTTCCGTTTGTTGACCTCTTCACAAATTATAAGTTCAAACATTTAATAACGGTTACTTTGTAGCGGCATCAAACTTTTCCAATAGTACTTTAAACAGTTTGTAGGGTCTAATTATCATAACAATCGTAAGTGGTATCCCGTTTGAAATACATTTAGAAGTTGTTGTCTCTTAAAAGAACAACGAGTTTAATCCTTAACATTGTTTGCCTAGAATTTATAAGCTTTGCTATTGTTCAAAGCAACAGTTTTTGTTATATCGTAGTAAAATTATGAGTATATTACATTTACACATAGTATATCAATGGAAACTTATAAGAATTGGAATTTATTCATCATCCTGATGAATATCTGCTATAGTTTGGTTCAAAATAGACAGGGATTAGTAAAGTAAATTTTCCTTTGGGGACGGTTTTGCTTCAAATATGTATTGCCATAGTTATTCAATTACAAACTAATTTTGTTATGTACAGGTACTTGATTGATTGGGCAATTTATTTGAAAGTGTTTTACGCTGCTTGGCTCAACACGTTTTTACGTGCTTTTCTAGAACAATTGCGAAGAAAACTTAAAAAATCTAAATAGGAAGAATTTGTATCACAAAACACATGCTGTTAAGATATTGTACTTTTCTCTTTACTAGATTTATTTACTGTTTTACTATAGTTTTTCGATAGTAATTCAGATTTTCTTACATAAAACATTTACCCCTTAGAGATTGTAGGCAATAGTTAAACTTATAACTTTCTATTTTTCTTTATTTATCAATTCGTCTTTTCCCTTACGGTGTCGAGGTTGCCATTCACACATTGAGATATATATATATATATATATACAGGGTGTCCCAAAATGTGAGGTCACTACTTCGTGTACGTAATCTTTAAACCAATTATAGTTAAAAATTATAATAAAGTTGGCCACGGTTGCTCTCGGGACACATTCTGGCGCTTCTTAAGAGAGATCTGGTTTTCCTACGTAATATATGATTGTTTGGTATACCATGTAATTCATATGGTACCACAAATAAGAATCTAAACAAATTAAGTCCCGGGGGACAGGGGTGCTGTTCTCCTCTACCAATTACACGTCCTTCAAACCGTTGATTCAAAAATTCTCTTACATGTAACGCAAAGTGCGCTGGGGCACCATCGTGCTGGTACAACATACCATGTCTGATCTCCAGAGGGACATCATCTAACAATTCTCCTAAATGATCTAGAAATTGGTTAAATGGTGCTCAAAAACGAATAGACCAATGAGCATGTTATAAATAATTCCACACCAGATATTCATTGAAAACTTATGTTGATAATTTGACACTGTGATTTCTTGTGGATTCTCCAAATCCCAAGAGTGGGTGTTCTTTCTGTTCATTAACTGATTGCTTGTAAATGTTCCCTCATCCGTGAATAAAATTCTTTTGCGTAGGTTTCGCTTCGAAACGACTAGCAAAATCTGTAGGTAAGAGGGCTTGAACAGGCTGGATATGAAATGCATATAAACCATGACGTTTTAATATTCTCCAAACTCGCATTCGTGGTACATTAACTTGTGCAGATACACGACGAAGAGAGGTGTTGTCCTCTAGTATTTGTTGTATTGGACGCTCAGTCAATGGTTTAGGGAACGTTCCGTGTTCACGTAGGTGGTTGTGCACTCATTGGAAAACTCGTCGGTGTGATAGTCGCTGATTTGGAAATCTCAACCCATATTCGCAAGCAGCTGCTACTGAGTTTCTATCACAAAAACCATGCAAGTAATGGATATCGGCGTACTATCGCGTTGTAAAGGTAAACATTATCAACACTGTTAATAAGCGCAAGCAGAGAAATCATCTTTAAGGTGCTCTACTATTTGACATACAAGTAAATAATATCATTACCATAGTAATGTAGACAGTTTGTATCAAATACCACTTAATATCATTTATTGTTTCGGCTGCTTCAGTATTTAACTAAAACAGGCCATAAGTTCTTTAAATATTATCAAGGTTTGGAAGATACTGCTTTAATTAGATAAATATGGTAGTCTTATTTACATCGGAATATAATACTATACATAGCGGTATGTTAACTTTTTCTTCATCTTCCGAGTCTTCGGCTATTTTTTTCTTCCTTTTCTTCGTTGTCCTAGTATTCGTCTTCCTCTTCCTGTTCCTCTTCTTCGTCTTCGTATTATTTTTTATCTTTCGTTGCTACATTTACAAGGCCTTAGAGTTTAGATCTATTGAGGCATCTCTGATATTTCGTAGTGGGTCAGAGCATTTGTCTTCTGGGGCATATTTCCATATGTCTTTTGGTTAGGGTTGCTGTTGAAGTTTCCGTGTATGCACAGTGTTCCACATTTGGTGTATCTCTGCTTCTTCCTTTGTGAAATCATATTTGTGATATTTGAATTCTCTTATGTCCATTTGGTCGTATTTTCATTTATAAATGCTGACAATGCCATCGTTGTTGCTCAAGTATAGTTATATTTTTGATACTGTTTAAGCATTCCGTTTAGACGTTCTTTTAAACATTACATATTAACGAATTAAATCGAGCGCCCCTCTGGTGTATTTCCTCCATATACGAACTTGAGAACTTATTTTTTAATCGCTCTGGAAATACTTGCCAAGTGTCATTTCGTGTTGATCCAACTTGGGGCGTTGTCTAGAAGTATCTTAATATATCTCGAAAGCAACGAGTGGTGGAGTGTTTGGTCTGGCGACTAGGTGGCGGCTTCAAATTAATTTTTGTATACTGCTGTGTATGTATTCATCAAGGTTGCGGTGGGCCTTGAATAGTGCTGCAGAAAGTTTATAGTATATTTTTAGATGGTACGTCAGTTCACTGAATTAATACTTTAATCAATGAAGTGAAATGAATGAAGTGAAGTGAATGAAGTGAACATTAACGTGTTTGATCCGGTCCTGGCTAAAGGTTTTGTCAAAATAATATTGTGAATTCGGTACGTCTTAATGTTTTTAAGTTTAAAGTTTTGGAGGAATATTTCAGTAGAAAATTACAAAAACCATAGTCGAAAATGTAGGTAGAATAATGACGTATATCCTTTTATTAAATAAATTATTATAGTAATTGGTTACGTAACTACATGTTATATTTAGAAAAAAGTATGTAAACTGCGAGAATATCGCTTTTGAACTATAAAGGACGTATCAAGATAGTTAATATACATTATATGTAATTATTGGTCGCTTGTATATTATGTTTCAATTTTATATTTTAATGTAAATTTCAGGTTTTTGACGTGATAGTCCTTCGACAAGCAACTTTTGTACTTTCTTGATTCTCATGTATCGTTTTATCATTGGGCATAAGATATATTAAAACGCAAGGTAGATTTTCTAAGTTTATATTAGCTCAATGTTATCGTTATATTAATTGAACTGGGCACTTGTTTTTAGTGGCAGGGTGGGTGTAAGCGTTTTTTATAGCACAACAATTGATTTATATCCATAGAAATACTATCGCATATACGAAAAACTTTCAGAAGTTTTGTAGGTGTCATAAAGCTCTTTGAACTAACTTGAACATGAACTAATAGAGAATTTCTTCGCTATCCTAATCTGATTTCTGATTATTTGACAAGTTCCTTGCATTTTTCTCAGCTTTATTTTACATTTTAACAGAAATTTGAATTCGGCCAATATTAAAAACTGTTTTACTCGATCTTGCGGCCGCTTTAATTAGTGAAGTATCTAATTTGCAAATATTGTTGTGTTTACTTTTAATATACAGTTAGTTCGATAGAATTTTTACTGAAATTATGAATTGCTTTGAAGGTAATATTAAAATATTATAAATATAAACATTTTCTTGCCATTAATATAAAAAAACTGCGAACTCGTCCAAAATTTCTAGCCGCCAGTGTACGACGAAGCGCGTATTTAGCTCTGGCATTCAGAATACTCGAACCCAGTCCGAACGCCGACGTTAATTGAATTCTGTGTTTGCGGATGCTTATTACCAAATTAGCAACGCTTAATTACCAATGTGTTTTATTAGTAAACAGAACTACTCGCTTACATTAGGCAGCATTAACGTTCAAAGGTTTACACTTCAAGTAAATGAAGCCCGTTTTATTTAGTTTGCTGAACAAAGCTATGCTTAATCCGAGTATTTAGTTTACTGCATTATATTCCTTTTACAGCGAGAATGTTACGGGATTAATTTATCAGGAATGCTGGTGTTTGCGTGTTTAGGCTTACGTGTAGGTGTAAAATACTCCAAGATCCGCTAGTCTTAATCGATAAATTGCTTAAGAATTTTTACGCATTTAGATTAAACTCAATGAATATTTAACCAGCAATTTAAATAAATTAGAGCATAATTTATTGTATTTAAATAGGGAATTAATGGCGATAGGTAATTAATTTTAATGTGCACTTGTTTTATTTATCCTTCGGCGTCAGATTTGTCACGGTTGACTACTAGATATTTGCACCTCTGTAATTTCCGGCATTGGAACTGTACTCGAGTGCAGGGGTTATATTAATCGCTAGGTATATCAACAGCATGCCAAAAAGTAATCGGCACTTTAATGGCTATACTTAGAAAATAGAAAAATAAATTTGATTTTGCGGAAAGCTATTGTATTTTTAATTGAAATTCAGAAGTAGCTGTTGTGCATCATTACCTAACTCTATTTATCTGAATATTACTCAGTGATGTGAATAAAATTAAACTGTGAAATTAAAAAGCTGTTTCCGTTTTCCCTTAGAATAAATACAGTATGTTTTTAAATATTTCTAAAATAAACTGTGTGTTTGAATTTAAATTAGACTGTTATAACCCCTAATACAATTATCTGATGCATCATACATACATCAGAGTGTAAACCAGTAACGATTCTTGAATAAGATGTGTTAGAATTTGGCTATATTTTTTGTAAGTTGTTGTAGAGGTGTTGTATTTGCATATACAAAAATAAGAATGTTCATTTTAAATGTAGAATTTCGCAGAACGACAACGGTGGTACATATATCATAACACACAAAATAATGCACTGCATATACCAATAGGTTTCTTTAAATTTAATGAGGGTCTACTTATATAGATACGTTATGTTAAACTATTATGCCGGTTACAACTCACGGTGTTCAGAGTTCGATTCTTCTATAATATTTAGGTAGTCTTTTCAAAGGGAATTTCGATATCTCTGTTGACTCAGCTTTAAATGAATACCTAGATGTAACCCCCTTGGATAATAATAGGCGGCTGAAGCGTAGTGGCCACCCTGTTTTCGTCTTAATGCCGGCCCTAAAGGAGTTATGCATCGATAGTTTATGTAAAACTTTGTATTTCAGTGGATATACCCGCCGGTTACGACGTAAGATGTTCGGAGTTCAATTCCTAGAAACCGATGTCAAATTTAGATATAGTCTTCTCGAAGAGAATTTCGGTCTCTCGATCAACTCGGCCTTTAATGAGTATCTGCTACTCTTCTTAGTTATTATGCTGGAATGGTAAACTATTACTAATAATTTTGTACGAAGACCGGTTAAAATAATGCCCGGCACACACCAACGGTTATATTCTTCTTCTTCTTCTTTCTCTATTTCCCATTTATGCCCTAAGACGTTGAGTCCTCTACCCATCTCCTATAGATGTTGCGGTCTCTCGCCATTTTTCTGACTTCTCGATTTTTTTTCTGTTCCTTGCCGCCTCCTCGATGTTGTCTTCCCATTGGACTCGGGGTCTACCTTTGGTTCTTCTTCCTTCTGCGTTCATTTGATAGATTTTCTTGGGGTATCTAGTGTTATCCATGTGCATGAGATGTTCGTACCACTTCAATTGTTTCATTTATATTTCACTGTTTGCTGGTGGTTGGTCTAAATCGTCTCTTATGCTTCTATTTTTTATTCTATCCTTTCTTGTCTTGCCCACCACTCTTCGCAGGTATTTCATTTTCGTTATTATTTTGGATGGGTGTTTATACAGCAGTGCCCAGGATTCTGATCCATAGAATGGTGTGGGGAGGAATATTGTTTTATACAGGTGCATTTTTGCTTTTGTGCTTCGTTCTTCTTTGCCAATCACTGTTTTGTTTATTTGGTAATATATCCTATATGCTTTGCTTATTTTGTTCTTAATTTCTTTCTCTATTCTTCCATCCTTGTTTATTATCACTCCTAAGTATTCGTACTTTTCCACATACTCCAGCTGTTTTTCTTCTAAAGTAATGGGTACTGTTGTGCGGGTCGGGTCGTCTGGGGTTGTTATGTTTCCGTTGTTATGTATTTTATGTAAATAGTTACCATTTATTTTTATCAAAAGCAAAACATTAAAAATTGATCTCTCCAATTCTGTATTTTATTTATACGTTATTAGGTGTTAGGACCATCTGATAAGTCCTAGCACCATATTTGGTGACCCCGACGTGATGGATCTTGGCGAGTTGCTGGCGATTATCGACGCTTAAATGCTGTTACGGTTCCGGATACCTTCCCGATTCCCTTTCTTCAAGACTTCACTGCAAAGATAGCAGGCTCCGTGATCTTCAGTAAATTGGATTTGAAGAAAGCTTACTTCCAAATTCCCATTGCTGCTGAGGACGTACCCAAGACAGCTATTACAACACCTCTTGGAGCCTTCCATTATCTCCGTTTAAATTTTGGTTTACGGAATGCCCCGAGTTCCTGGTCCCGTTTCATTTCCCAAGCCTTGGCAAAGCTAAGTTTTAATTTTTTTTATTTAGACGACATTTTAGTCTTTAGTAAAAACACTACAGAACATTTCGAACACCTTAAGCTTCTCTTCGAACGACTAAACAAATTTGGGTTACTTCTTAATTTAGATAAATGTGTTTTTGCTGTATCCGAATTAGACTTTTTAGGGCATCATGTTACCAGTGCCGGAATTTCGCCCCAATTTCTAAGGTGCAGGTAATTAAAGAATTTCCTGTTCCTACGGATCAGAAAAAACTTCGAAATTTCATTGGTTTGATTAGTTATTATCATAAATTTATTCCACATTGTGCGGATTTATTAGCTCCCTTGAATGCGTTGGTAATTCCTGGTAAAGCATCCACTAAACCTGTTACTTTCAACACTGTTCAATTAAACGCTTTTATGGCAGCTAAAGATGAATTAGCCAAGTTTACACTGCTCGCTCACCCTATTTCAGGTGCTGAAATCAGTATTGCTGCCGATAGCTCTTCAACTATCATTGGAGGTGTTTTACAGCAACTTGAAGATGGTGTTTGGAAACCTTTAGCGTTTTGCAGTAGGAAGTTGACTCCTGCTGAACAAAAATACAGTATTTTCTCGCGTGAATTGTTAGCTGTATATTTTGCTGTAAAAAAATTTCGTTACTATGTAGAGTATAAAGAATTTTGCATATTTACTGATCATCAGGCTCTTTGTTCCGCAATACGAGGCTCTCCGGATCACTATTTACCACGAGAATTTCGACACATCGAATTTATTTCTACGTTTTCCACTGACATACATCTACGTGGATCTCAGAACGTTGCTGCTGATGCGTTGACTCGAGTGTCAACAGTTTCATCATTGACTAGTGTTGATTTAGATGAGTTAGCTGCAGCGCAAATAAATGATCAAGAACTTCTTACTTTGCGTCAACAACCAATCTTTCGTTTTGAATTATCACAAACGGTTCACGGTACGAAAATTTGGGTTGATCGTAGCTATGGTAGATTACGTCCATTTGTTCCAGCTCAATTTCGCTTTGCTATTTTTCAACAATTACATGGTTTAGCGCATCCAGGCATTAAAGCTTCTCAGAAATTGCTCTGTCAACGCTTTCTTTGGTCAAACATGCAAACGGATGTCAAAAAATGGGTTATGTCTTGTGACAGTTGTCAACGGAACAAAATTTCACGGCACACTCGTGGTTCATTGCAGCCCATTACTGAACACACTTACACACATCTTTTGTAGTGTTCGTACACGTTATTATTTCCCTTTTGTTATATATACACCTTTTTGTTTCTTTTTCTGTTTGCAGACGCTTGCACCTCTCGCCGTTCCTGTGTTTTGGTTTCCAGTTTAGTTTTAACTAGGTTAAGAATTTGTTATATTATTATTCATTATTGTATTCCTTTAAGTTTGTAT